>JH814854.1:91000-114223 GCA_000296255.1 Omphalotus olearius VT 653.13
AATCGTTTTGTAGATTATGATGAAGTGGCAGAGGAGGGGTATAGGCGGCAACTGGGAGGGAAGGCAGCAGTGTAGAAGGGCGCTGGATGTTCATACGTGTATACTGAACTGCATGTGTGTGTATACGCTTACGAACCAAGACTACAAGGATATAGAGTTGGTTGGCTTGAATTTCGAGCTAAGTCTTCTCTTCTTTATCGCTCTGTCACTCCTCAGGCCATCATCGCCCTCGACTCTGTGGGATATCACGGTCTCACTAGTTGACGAAGGAGATGCTGTTGTCCTGGTAGTCCGCCCTCTCACGAAAGTCGAGAGCCAGCCCAGCACCACTTCAGTCGCCTACTAGCTGCGGTGCGATTGACGCCCCCTCGCGTTGCTACTCTGGTGACATTGGCGACCCATCCATGGGCATCGACACTGCCATCTGAAAATACGATTGTTAGTCTTTTGTCTCCCACCTATTTGAAGACAGCGCGGCAAGCTCGAAAGAGAACGCTGCACCATCAGCATCAGTAACAACGACTGTCCACCCGGTTCGCCGGGCATGCTATAGAAGATATTGGGCTTTGTGGGGCTTTACTTATAACTTTTGGGTCTCTTTTTTGAGTTTGGGTGGGATTTGTCCTTTAGGGTCTCAAGGTGTCGGTTTCATTCTTGGGTTTCTGTGTCGTTTTTGTATTGCTTGCTAAACTCGGTTTCGTATGCTCAATGTATCATTGTATGCTCTCAATCTCACTATATTCCTGAAGATTGAACAGAAGTACAGTACTTATCAGTGTAATCGGCAGTTGCCGAGGTGCTCTTTGCGCCTAGCCTCAACGCCTCACGCGCCACGCCTCGGCCTGCCAGCCTTGAAGTTCACTCACTCCGCAAGATGCACGACACTAACCGGCACTTTATTCAGCTTGAAAAATCTCCGTCTCATCAGGCTTGGCTGACTCGGATGTCTGTGATTTGGATGGCAAGTAAGCAGAGGAATAATCTTCCAAGCTGGGACTAGACGACTTCGTCATGTTCAGAATCCCACTGCTTTTCAGCTGTGGATTTCACTTTCGTGTTTCTCCTGGTGAGTGCCTCAGTTTACATCCAAGTGCAACTTTGACGTTGATGCAACATATCGTACCAACAGGATGACATTGGCGCGTCTCCATCTGCATCCTCTCACCCTTACAAGTCAAAACCTCATGCAGACCTTTTTCCAGCCAATCGAGTATTATTCCAAGGTAAGATCTAATGCGATTCACGCTCTAATATATCTTGAAATTCGCACACCATCTCAGGAACCGGCGTGGATGGATCTGCCAACGTGAGGACTGGAGAAAAATTCGGACGGCGGACACCGGCTTTGATATCAAGTTGTGTGGGGTCTCTCCTCTTGCAGTGGAAAGTTGGTCGTTCCTGGCTGCAACCCCTGGAGCCTGGCATTCGGCATCGTGCAGGAAGGCCATGCCACTGAGGTCCTTTTGAGTGATGGGTCTTAAAGAGACGGTTTTTTAACTTGGCTCAGGCTCTGATGTATCCTATCAATGCTTTTTCGACATTGAAAGCGGGTTGTCATTGAGCTCTGGCGAATTGACAACTTTTCGTGCTCGGAGTAATCCTGGTTATTTCTGTCCGTCGTCGCGCAGAGCCCAGCTTTAAGTTCTATCTCTGGCATGGCACGATGGTATCGAACTGCTTGTCTTTCTTTCTGGTGTACGTGTGCGTATTTCATGGTTTTGGAAAGCAAAACAGCTAATCATTTGTTACTCTCCATAGGCAAGAATGAGTGAAGGTACTCCTCTTGAGTGCCCATTCGCGCCGCTGTGTCCTCTTGACAACCTCACTCTGTTCTAATTTAACGAGCTCATTCAGTGTTCACACTACCTCGTGTGACTAACTCTATCATTCGAATTCCGTGTCGAAGTCACTTGCACCTCAATAGAGCGGCAGATTTTCGATCACGCTGTCCCATCCGTATTGTAAGTAAATTCCATATCAGACATCCTTGATCCGACAAAGTGTATTTCGCAGGGGCTGAATTTGAGGTATCTCTTTTATTTCAGGATACTCTGGGAGAAATCGTGGGATTGGCGATGGTATTCACCACAAGTATAGCCGCCTCTCCCCTCTGGCTCCGTCTTTGAACAGCTATATGCCACTATCTTGGGTCAACTGTCAGGGGACGTACATTTCGAATCTTGACGTGTTCCAGTTACATAGGCGACAATTAGATTCTCCGGCATCGAATAGAGCAAGTGCCAAGAACGCGTCAACTTGAAGTTTTTTAACGGACACGTGATGTAACCTCACACGCACTAGACTCTAGAGCCGGAAAGCGAGCACCTGGGTCTACGCCTCTCAATCAACCACATCTTCGCGTTGGAAGGGGGGTGCGATCCTCATGGTTCACTCTTTGCCAGCACATTATATCATCATGTGAGTAGATTATTCCACGAATATAATTGTCATGTGGCGGCTCACTGCTTCTCCCAGATCTGATTGACTGTATCATCCTCCAACGATGCCGTCCCCTTTTAGAGGCAAAACAATTCGTCAAAGGTTTTCACTCTCTAACGTCTACGTCTAATATTAGATGTGTTTTCGTTTGTGTAGCAATTGGCCAGAAACGTACTGAAAAGTGACTCTGAAGAATTCAGCCTGAGCGGCGGCCTCGGGTGCATTATCACGAAACCTCCTCGAGGACACACCAGATAAATATGGAACCGATTTGGTTATCCCCGCTCAGGGCTGCGACAGAGCTTCTACTCGAATCTCAGAAGTACTGTGCCTGATTTGGAACAATCGACAGCACTCAAGGTGTATCTGTATAAAAGACGAAATGGTCTGATTATATTTCGCGTACCCTCCACTTCAGTTGCTTAAGGATGGTGTCGTTCTCCCGGGCGTTCAGTATAACCTTCTGGGCATCTTTGTGTGCATCGACGCTCGGCGGACAAGTTCAGCTTCCCAATCTTCAAGTTCCGGACAGCGCTTTTGCCCACCGCGAAACTGTAAAGCAAATCTTCATTGACAGTTACAATGCTTATAGGTCTATAGTCCGAACTTCCTGTGTCATCTGTGACTGACAGCGCGTCGTAGGAAATTCGCCTTTGGTCATGACGATTTGCTGCCAGTCAGTGCGAGCTTTAGCGACGGACGGAATGGGTGGGGCGCGTCTATCGTCGATGGAATGGCGACAATGGTGCGTGTTTCTTGCCCCTGTATTGTACTCGTGGACTAATAATTTGCGTCTAGTGGATAATGGGGCTCGACGTGAGTGTATCCTTAGCACCACATACACTTCCATGAATCATTCTGATGTCGCTTATGGAAAGGATTTCTTCAATGAGGCCGTCAATCATGTCAATAACACCGATTTCAGCGAATCGCAGACGCCGGACACTGTTAGGTCAATCATTCCGTTGACCTCATTTACGATTCTAGTTTACTCAATGCCCTTGGTTTGCAGTCTTTTTGAGACCACTATCCGCTATGTCGGTGGTATGCTCAGCGCGTACGAACTAAGCGGCAAGAAACTTCCCATACTGGTCGAGAAGGCGCAGCAACTCGTCGATAAAATGGCATTCTCTTGGTCCGAACCGGTAAGTAAATTCATATCTAATGTGTCTACTAATTGTTTATTTACTCAACCCGTTCACGTTATCAGAATCAGACAGTCCCCTTTGGGTTCATCGACTTCTCGACCAACGCGCCGACCATAGATACAGTACGTTTCATGGCGTTTCATTTGTGCGATACCACGCTGAACGTAACATTTCTAGACCAACATCGCCGAAGCTGGCACGGTGAGCAGGAAAAACTTTCTCCCCACTTTCCCCTCATTGATGGTCTGTATAGCTTGATATTGAATGGTCACGTCTTACGAAATATACTGGAAATCAGACCTATACAAAATTGACTGAAGGTTCTGTTAGAACGATTGCTAGCCTTGTCAGTTTATTAGTTCTCACGTGTATAGGTGCTTCTGCTAATATCTTGAACAGCCTGATCCATTCCCAGGTAATCTTTCTGATTATCATATGCATCATTCTTTCTGAGAGCTTGCTTGAGGTCTTGCTCCTCAAGGTTTCGATCCTGCCACCAGCTCTTTCGTGGGAGAAGATCTTGTAAGTTTGACGCGATGAGTTCTAGTTTCTTGCTTCTCACGTACTTATAGACTTGGGGAGGAGGATCAGACAGTTACTTCGAGTATCTGATCAAATATGCTCGTATAACTAACACGGATGACAACCTGTTCGCGGATACCTGGCACGCGGCTGTTGATTCTTCAATCAAGGAACTACTCAGGGTTTGTCCCCCGTCACCTCCTCTTCTTTACGTCTCCTAACATCAATCAACTTGGGAATGTGCTCGCTCTTCTTAGAATTCTACCGTTGGCGATCACGTCTACCTCGCTGACTGGGATTCTGGTACAATCATCCATCAAAGCTCGCATTTGGCGTGCTTCCATGGCGGTAATTGGATTTTTGGTGAGCATCTCCTTATTTCAAAATGATGACCTCGTTAAACTCGATTTTGTAGGCGGACATCTCTTGAACAATCAGACCATAATCGATATTGGCCTGCAGTTGCTTGAGGCCTGCTGGAACACGTATGCTAGCACCATGTACGAGGGTTTCTTCGATAGTTCGAGTGAAACGAAAATCTCATTTTATTCCTCACAGGACCGGAATCGGCCCCGAAGTGTTCGAGTTTATCTCTGAGGACGGAGGAAACACCACGCCAGACGCTGCTCAGTTGGCTTTCTACCAGGAGCATGGTTTTTTCATCACAGCCGCAGACTATATCCTCCGTCCTGAGGTTCTTGAGTCAAACTTCTACGGCTGGCGTAGTACTGGCGATACAAAGTACCTGGATCGCGCAGCAAGTGCTGTGACCAGTTTACAGAAGTTCTTGGAAATCAAGTCTACCGGTGGATATGCAGGGATTAACGATGTGAATAACATCACTGCAGGCTTTATTGATGATCAAGAAAGTTTCTGGTTTGCAGAGGTTCTCAAATACCTGTAAGATAAAAAATGTTGGCTTGACCTTCTACTTCTACTGAAATACCTTTCTAGTTACTTGACCTTTGATGATCCAGACCACATCAGTCTGAATGATTGTGAGTGTCTGCTGTTTTATTTCGTTCACTTAGCTGCTGTATACTGAGCCTAGCTCAACAACTTAGACGTCTTCAATACCGAGGCACAACCTTTCGAAGCTCCAGCAGCCAAATCCGTTTACGGAAGTGGAACACCCGCAATTGTAGCGGGGACTTTCACGTCAAAGTCCGGACCTCTCCCTGCTGTCAGTCCCAACCCAGTCTTGCCTTCCCAGGTGCAAAACGGGATAAATAATCAATGAGGGTAGTTGTGTGATTTTGGAGTCTGTCGTGGCTATCAACGACAACTGAAGGGCCCCGTATGTCATAGACAGGGCCTTCTCCTTGGAACGAAGAACCTAAAAATCTATTTATTCACGTTATTGGTTGTGTGCATCAATCAGTACTTGTATATCGAACGAACTCCGAGAATGGCTCAGGTCGATGCTGGGTCGTTGCGAGGTCGTTGCGAGGTGTACTGTTCCAAGCAGAGGTAGTGTTCAGAACCTTGAACCCAGCTGCATGATATGCCAAAACGCAGACATTCAGGAGGTGATTACAATTCAGCATTGCGTGACTGCATACTTAATGTGGTTATGCTCACCACTCTCCAGTTCAAACGTTCAACGTTCAAGGCTCATATCGGAGCCCATAAAATGAAATGAATGTATAAAAGGAATGTAAGAGTAAACTATCGATACAAACGCGTTTTTTTTCTACAACTGATGTCCTGTCAACGTTTAACCTATCGATTTGGTCCTTCTCGTCCGGATCGTCGAGTTACCTTCAGACATAGACTTCGACCTTAACCTTCCCCGCGTCAACACAAGACTATCCCTCTGCGATGTCTTGAGTATACTTGCCCTAATCATACATATACTAATACCTGCCTCCCCCCGGTGTCGCCCGAACACCGGCGCACTGCTCCTTTTCGAAAATTTTGACGTCTTCGACGCTAACGTAGTCGACGTAGGCAGCGAAAAGAACTCGGCGGGTGAGAGTAGTGGAGCCTGATGACCGATATCAGCAGTGTTTGAGCCTTCTGCGTCCGTACGCTCCTGCTCAGGGTTCGATAAATTGGAGTCTACAGACTCGGGACGAATTGAATGCGTGTAATCCGATGAAGTGTCAGAGAACCTGCTTCGCGGAAAGTCTGGGACGATATCAATAACCTTGCCCTTCGACCGAGGAGTGTACTTGCTTTGAATTTGAGACGTGTGTCGCGGCCGAGGCTGGATTGAAGCTATCGAGTTTCGAATTGGTGAGAAGAACGAGAGTAAGGAGTCTCTGGGTGTGAAAGGAGTGATCTGACTAGGAAGCTTCACCCAGTGAAGAACGATAGGGAACGACCTTCCAGTGTTATGACCATGACCATCCGATTTCGATTCTTCCTGGGACTCAGAGGTGTTGTATTTGTTCAAGTCCTTCGCGATGAAAGAGTCCAAGTTATGACGTATACCACCAAAGACGAAGTTGCGTACTCGTCTCGAGTTCATTAACAGACATATACCCAGCGAAAAGGCTAGAAGACCCAGGAGAACGCAGCCAATAATCACTGGTGTACGATTGTGATGGGAACCTTCTCCATCCGTGGGTGCCGGAACAGGAGGGGCAGCTACGGCGGTAGCAAGCGAGGCAGTTAAGGATGAGCCAACAAGAAGTGAGGGAGAAGGTCGATCCCGTAAGAAAGAGGATGAGCTCGAGGATAGTCCTGTTGGATCAACGCTCTGAGGGGTGACATAATTGGGAGCAGATGCAATGCCTGGACCCAGGTGAATCTCAGGAGTAGTACTGGGTAGTACCAGCGAAGTTGCAGAGGGCGTAGTATCCAAAACACTTGGAGTTGTGACAATGTTCACCGTACCAGATGAGTAGAGAGTATTGTCAACGGCGTTAATGGTAGGAGTATTCGTAACGAGGTCCGGCAGTGAGGTCCGGTGTTCTTCTATGAGTACAGAATATAACACCATTGAAACTGGAGGCAAGCTCATGGTGCCGGGCGTCGAAGGACCTGGGGAGTCGACCTGGGGAATTGGATTGCTATTGCTTTGAGGTACGTCGTCAGGAGAGCTAAGCGTCGGCGAGCCTTTCAGCTGTTCAACATTGACGGTATAGTCTTCAAGTAATGCTTGAGCGATAGGAAGCGCGAAATGACCTTGAACGCGCAGGAAAAAGACCAAGACGTTCAATAGAAAGGAAACACCACGAGAGCTTGGCGCATTGAAAGAATAGTGATGCTTCATAACTAAAGAGTGTGTGTTGCCGTGTGGGCGTGTAGGTTTGTAATGATAGTTCAGGACGAAGTTAGTTCTCGTCGGACTTCGAACTTTTCATCACGCCGAATTCAAACAAGCCTACACAGCGTATCTGCAGCTTTGACACCATTATTATTGCTCTGCGGTGCAAATAAATTAGGATGCCGCTGGCACTTGTTAGGGGATAAAATTCGTAGTAAAAGAACTCTGCTCTCGAGGTAGATATGAGTGCTAGCAGCAACTTGTTTCGATCAAGTGACCTCAGGGTTATGGGCCCTGCGCGCTACCACTGCGCCATGCTGCTATTGTGCGATTTGGCCAAAATGATCCGCACAGCGTGCTAGTACCTCGAGGTTCGTCAAATTCCCTGTTTCCGCCCTAACTTTTCAATCCACGTGCACGCATTCCGGAGAACATGTTTCCGTGCCCTGTCAGAAGGAATAATCGATACACCAAGAAAGTCATGCGAAGCATCCGCCTGCGTATCGAGCATAACATCGACACTATCATCTTTCATCAGCTGTGTGAGCTGCTTGCATTCCTGCTCCAGAGATTCCGCACCCCCAATAGAGATGAACACCGGGGGGTAGTTAGTGTAGGATCCAGCCGGTGCTCGATCTTTTCGGAGCAAGTTAGTCGGGATAACCTTGCGCGACCAAGGCAAAAAAAAACTCACTGGGTGAAAGGTAGGGTGTACCCAAAAGACTCAGAGGGTTGTGTCCGAGAAGACGGAAATTTGCTAGATGCGACGTAGCAAGCATGTCAATGGAAGTATTTGGCCTGGGATCCGCAAGTCCTTGTGCTATTTCCAAATCAACAACTGGTACGAACGAGGAGAATCAGTACTAGGATGACGTGACATCATTCTCTGCTGACTTACCCCAATCTAGACAAGGCTAAAGCAACACCGTATCAGCCTCCAATATATGTAAAATGTGAGGTAGCAGGCTTACCGAAAATAGCATGATAGCTGCAGGCATAGGGAGTACTTTCTCCTCGTACAGATATCTTGTCAGAAGAGGTGCCAAGTTTCCTGGGATTGAGCAATGAGATAGTGGAGTTGTTCATAGAACACTATTTTACCTCCCGCGCAAGCTCCGACAAAAACAATTCTAGAGGGATCAATCCCGAGAGTATTGACGAGATAAGAGTAGGCTGTCAAAGCATCCAGGAGTTGAGCGGGATGACATCCTTCGTGCACTAAGCGGTAGTCCACAGCTAGAAGATGGTGTCATTCAAGGACGTTGTATGGGATAAACTGTCAACTTACACAGTATGTTCTTGATCCTCGAGTGCTTTGAAACAATCTAGTTAGTAAATGGTTGAGTTTACGTCCGACGAGAGAGACCTTTGCTAAGAGCCGAGGAATATCTACTGAGAGTGGTAAGAATGTCACTTACGGTATGATTAAAGTGCAATACTGACCTGATTCTCCATAAGATTCCGTGGCGTTTCCCATCATATACCCACCTCCATGTATCCAGAGACCAATAAGATCGCTTGCCTGCTCAAGAGGCACATCCTTCGGCCAGATATACCCCGGAACTCTCACCGGTTTGATCTTATCATCCACCGCTATTCCGCGAATTGAGGACTCTTCGGGAGGATCCAGCCAAACGAAAGATGTTTCCTTGAGCTGACCATCAGATGGTGCCTTTGTCTTGTCAGTAGACAACGGGTGCAATCCACATTCTGCATTCAATGGCATGATCCACCGAAGAAGTCGTATCCCAACACATTCCTTCACTGTCCACGATTTGCGGGGACGTGGAGTGATGAAATAGTACACGGTCCAGTATGGCAGAAGAAACAGAAGAGACGATAATCGGCAGAAGACGAATACTCCTTTGAAAGGCTGTCTGCTCTTCAATGGGAACTCTCCGAGTCGTAGGCTGAGTTCTGGATTGAGAGATGCAGACATCAAGCTTGATGGGAGAACCAGGTTGGTGATCTCTTTTTGTTTTTAAGGCCTTCACTAGGTGATTCCAACTACCGTCGGCATCATGATGTTTTAGATGTTGAATCAGCAAGTGCTGCGCTTTCGGCAGGTCCAATTTCAATCGTGGTGAGGTGCACGAAGCCGCAGTTCCTGCTACACCAACGTCATGATCATATGTGGCTCGCTAGGACTGTTGACTCTCGAGTATTGAGAAAGAATAAAGTCTAGATTGTGATAGAGACTGTAATGCGGGACGCCCGGACTTGATCTGGTACTAGCATCACCTCGAACTTTCCCACGGGTATAGACTCTAGCCAGGCGGCTTGTATCGGCCCGGTCTAAACTTGATGATGAGTCGATCAAGTTGACTGATAAGCCGACTGGAATATTATAACTACAGTCGCGTTTCTCCCACGTACTTTTTTAAATTAAAATAATAAAAAATAAAAAATAAAAAACTGTAATGCGGGAATGAATCTCCTAATCGAGTGATTGGTGAGCGCCTTCAGTCAGAACTGCGCGGCAGCATGCTACATCCTCTAGCTGACATCATTCAAAATGGCGACAGACCCATACCATGCTGTACAGCATGAAATTCAGTCCTCTCTACAGGCTGCTGGTCAATTGCGCGCTTCTTATGTGCGCATACGGAACATGGCTGTTCGAGAGGATAGCGAGGAGTTAGTCTGGGCGAGGAATGAGGTATGTCCATTCAGTGTACTATACAGAGAAGATCTCACGCGCAGATTTATTTAGCTGAAAGCTACCCTAGCTGCTTTAGAAGCAGACCTAGAGGATTTAGAAGAGAGCGTCAAGTGAGATATTCTGACGTTCACGCGAGCTCTTACTGAAAAGTGTCGTAGAATAGTCGAGACAACTGGCCCTAGAATGTTTGGACTCGAGGAAACAGAGGTTCAGGAAAGGAGGCGTTATGTAGGGCACGTTAGAAAGGAGATTGAGGTGCGTCTATCTTTTCATGTTTGGTCCTGACTTCGTTGACAATGCTATGTTTTTGCAAGTCCAGAGCATGAGAGCTGAAGTGTCCTCAGAACGTGCCCCGCTTTTAAGAACACCTTCGTACGCGTCTAATTTACAGACTAGAAGTGATCGAAGCGGACGGAGTACACCACAGCCTGAGCGAGACCAGGATGATCCCCAAGGCGCTTGGGCTAGAGAAGAACAGCAGGTCGGAATTTTCCAGCTAGCATCTAGTGTCACGTATTGATACTAGCTTGCCTTTTAGTTGATGATTCGGGAGCAGGACCGGACTATTGACTCTATAGCAGGGACATTGAGTACCCTAGCTCAGCAAGCAGGACTTATGGGGCAGGAGATAGGAGAACACAATGAGTGAGTCGCCTCAGTATTCGTTTCCCAGATAAATCGATGCTGATCGTTGTTGAAGGCTTCTCGATGATCTAGAGAGCGGTGTCGACCGTACTCAGACGAAGTTGGGCAATGCTATGCTGAAACTACGGAAGTTCATGCGCGACTCTGAGGCACGAGGAAGTGGTTGGTGTATTGTGGTCCTCATCATTGTTCTAATGGTGTTGCTATTGGTGGTGATATTGATCTAAGGATCTTGGGCCAGTCATTTTTCGGGTCAGACCAGGACATTCTTACACTATATACCAGCCGTCCTAATAATACATGCATAGCGGAATTCTCATCTACCGTTCGAGACGGAAGTATCGCCACGCTATCTTGATCGTATAGTATTCGCAATATCCAAGTCACTAGGCGCTCGGTGGTTCTCTGTACGTTATACAGGACCGATCAGTGGCGATGGCTATGTATACATTTAAGTATATAATTGGTTTTCATCGCACTTTTGTGCCTCCATATGTTGAATTCACTGGATCCCTTTGGATTGTCGTACGCTCCTCTCAGAGGAGCCTCCGCTAGGGGTGTCCTCAATGTTTACGGAAGCGAAGAAAAAATATATTGTGAGTTGTAGTATCGTCATTCTCACTTCAACACACAAATTCTTCCTTCTTAGTAAACCATGCAGCTATTCAAATCCGCAAAAAGCTTCGACAGTCAAACTCTTTAACAAATTGCTATTCCCTCCAGCTCGATCTTTTCATGAAACTTCCTTGGGATGTACAATGTGAGGTAGGCAACACTGTGGCATCGTTGGGCCGCAAACGCACAATTCCTGACATTGCGTTATACATCCACAGATCTTGACGTTCTTACACCCCATCGACCTCCTGCAACTTACCCGCGTGTCCAAAAACCTACGATTGATTTTTCTCAGTCGAACAAGCGAATTAATATGGAAAGCTGCTTTCGAGAACAATGATTCCATACCGACCTGTCCCGGGGAAGTATCTTTTCCTAAATGGACTAGCCTTCTATTCGATCCGTTTCGCTGTGATGTACGTCTTCACGGCGGTCTCTTGCTGCATGGCTAATTTTCTGCCCTGTATAGAAATGTAATAGAAAGCATGCGATACCTAGCTTTGCACGCTTCCAACGCGTGTGTAATTGGTGTCAAGAGTATATGTGAGTGTGTCATTGTCATATCCTGCCTTCTTTAGTCGCATGACCTTGACGGACATCCGCTAGCTCTCACTCCGGAAGCCCCATCTCTCGGCTTTTCTCCCGAGGTGCGCTATTGTTATTACGAGCTCTGGTGACATTCTAGTGACTATGATAAATGTCCAGAGATATACTCGCAGTTCCCAGAGGAAAAGATTCAAGAACTGAATGTACTAGCTAAAGAATTTGAAGACGACGTCACTATTCGGTATAGAACAAGCATGAATTACGTTTATTTCCATCAATGGGTGCTTGAGGACGCCAACGAAGCCATGGAGGTGGGCAATGTCTCACTTGATGGTCGTGATAGGATCTCTGATTTTTCAACCCACGTTTAGCGCAATAGGACTTGTCTACGCTGGTACCAGCAAGCTGCAGATGAATTTCGCAGTGAGAATCGTATGACTGAAAACCTAGTTGACGTTGTCGATCTTTGATTACTGTTTTGTTGGTCTATACATTCACTGACGCTCGGGCCAGGAGCTGTCGCAAGTTGACATTCTCTTCTTGTTTTCCTCCCCTTCCCGGGTCTTTTTGAACCCTCATACAATGCGTCTCGATACAGGAATGAGCCTGGTTCTATAGGTTTATGCCATGCTTTCGCTATCTCAAGCTTGGTCTCCCGATAATCTTCAGAGCGCTTTTGATAATGAGTTATATCACAGCTTTGGTGTCCCGTGTAGTCGGAGAGAATTGGCTTTACACGGGAAATATAAGCAAATTTAGCTAGCAGGAGACCATAATACGAGGAGTTTGTCATAGATAAAAAAACCTTCTATGTAGGCTCAGTTGATACCAAGAAGCAGGGTCGCATGCTCCGAGGATAACAGGAGGCAAAATTGGGAACATTTCGTATTCAGTTGCCAAAATACACACGTCCACGTCTGACTCAATTCTGTCGCTTTGAGAGGCGGCTTGTTTCTCCAGATGATGTACATTATTGCGCCGCTTTTCTTGAGATTCCCAGCTTGGTCGAGACGAATAAACTACGCATGGGACTCTGTCACCGTAGATAGTGACTCCAGCCCGCTGGGTCCGCTACCTGTTACTGACACATCCTGCACGGAGCCGATACAACCGAAATTAGATGGGCCGTCTGTACCACGCAGAGTGAATAGTTCTTCGCTATTCCGTAAGTCCGGGTATATCAGGATATCGAGGCTTGCGAAAATGTCCGTTCGCGATGATGTCACTGTCAAAACTTCAAGGCCTCAAGCCGTTACCCCATCGTCTTTCCGGTGAAGATGGACTTTTCCAATTCATGTTTGTTGGGTTCCAGACGACGTGGGGTGGTGTTGAATCGCATGTATGGAGCAAGGCGGGAATGTGCGGCGTAGTACTAGATCTCGAGATATGTCTGGACCGTAGCTGGAAGTGGGAATGGATAGCTGCCTATGCCATGACTGTCATCTAGAATAGATGGTGTTAGGTCATTGATTGTGAGAGGTGAGGAAACGCCGATTACCTGGATGTGGTATGTTTGTGGTCATTGAAGGAGTATCCGATCGTGAATAGGTTCGGACGGATACTGTTATGAACCAGAAACGAACGAACGATATCCTTCCAACGCCGTGCTTCAAACAAGATGCCATCGAATGTTTTGTTTGCAGCTCTGGACTTTCTGAAAGAGCCTTCAGAGCGGAAATGGGCTTTGAGATTACATTCTGGGTCATCCGGGTCCCGGTTCGTAAGTTCTATTCACCTTAACTTCTATATGATAGGTTACATACGTGACATGAGTTCTTGAATTTACAGCCTCAGCGCTTGAAAGAAGATCCCAGCTAACTGATGAAAAGTGGTACCCCGCTATTCAAGGAATAAGGATATTCTCTGAGTGTTGTGAGTGATCCCATAAAACTTGCGGATATATTGGCCGGGAGGCTCCGGTGAGGGAGAAGCGGCGATAGATTTGACAACAATCGAGCAAGTCGGACCAAAGGAACATTGAGTACAAAACATATCATAGCTTTGACTCGGTACCTTGCTGTTTCTTTGCCTCTCGTAACATCTTCTCTAGTAGGTCAACCCATTCATGAGGTCCATTCTCGCCAACACCTCTCACCCAATCCTCTGCAACCCCCTTCTTCTCTAGATCGACCCAAAACTTTCTCAGTATGTCCTTCTCGTCATACATCTGCTTCTCCCATGTAGGAACTACCACTCGCCCTTCTATACCCTCTAAATCTTTGTTCGAAGCGTCCGAGAATGTGTAGAGCTCATCTCTGTAGTCAAATTGCTCATGACCCTTGAATCTATGCCATGCCTGAGCTATCGTGAGACCGTCGTCAGTACCGAGTTCCGCACAGAGCTCCTCGTAGCGGGTCATGATATCCACAGCCTCTTCTGTAGCATTGAGGGTGTGCGGGTTCGCAAGGACATGCACCATCGCGCGTGCTTGAGCCTCGACGATTGGGAAAGGCGCGACTTTGAGCAGAAGACCGAGAAAAGCTAAGCTGCTTGGGGGAATACCGGAGTGATTGAGCGGAAAGATGTGTCTCGCTAAGGGAAAGATATGGTAAGAGGAGTTATATAACTCTCGAGGAATTGGAGGAAGCGCTTGGGGCAATTCGTCGTGAAAAATGGAGCCGGAGAAGAACGGAAGGGACATCTTGTAGCCCGTTGCAAGAATACAATAATCGATGTTTGATTCGAGAGAGCCGTCCTCGAATAGAACTTGGCCGTTGTCTTTGAATTCGACAACTCGGCCGCGCCGTTTGAGATTTCCTATATCCTCTGGAGTACCACCTGAGAGGGACTGTATAACTGTCGTCGCGTGCAGTGACATCTCAGCAGATATGTCCGTACCACTGGGTCCCCCGCCAACGACTAATACGACTTTTCCTAGATCATGTGGGCGGCGATACCATGCAGAGTGAGATGCTTTCTTGGCCTTGATCCAAGCATCAAGACCAGGTGTATCAGGATATCTGGGTTTTCGATAGTGTCCATTCGAAACGACTACTAAATCGAAGAACCGTGTTTCCCCGTTGGATAACTTCACTTTCCAACGCGAGGCTTCTCGATCTACCGCTTCCACTTGTGTATTGAGCTGGATGTGAGTGTTTAGATTGAATTGTTCGGCATAGGACTCCAAGTACTGTTGAACCTTGTCGGCATGGGGAAAGACGGGGGTTGACGGGGGAAACGAGAAACTGGTGAATGCCATGACCGGATGAGGTAGATTCGTTGTCAGAGAGTCGTATAAGGGGGTGAGAGGAGGATTATCTACAGGTGGGGCAGGTAGCCTAAGATCATCGATAGGTATGAGTAAAATTTCGCAAAGAGTTCCAAGTCAACCATACCAAACTCCACCGACATTCTCGCGAGCTTCAAAGGCCGTGACATTCCACAGACCCCGTTTAAACTGTGGTGTGTCTAGGATGATCTTCAGTGCAGCTAGTCCTGATGGACCTGTTCCAATGATACCAATAGCTTTCTCTTCCAAGCTTTCGCGAGGAATATCTGGCCGTTGACTTGTTAGACTCTGCGATGCGCCATTTGAAGGCACATACCTGGAAGCTCCATTTCGAGATGATAGTTAGGACTCAAGCATCGGATTTGTTATAAAGAGACGGCAGAGTGGTCCCGAACTTTCGCCAGTGGTCTAGTTCACAGACTGGCATTTGTGACCCATCGATGAGCCCAACTGAAGCTGCGATTGCGCTGTCTTTCGGGCCGGTTACCCGAAGCTCTCGACGACTCGATGAATTCAAGCGCTTTTCTTTCTTCTTAGCTGAAAAATCTGTCATCTTTTACAATCATTGAACGGCTGAGCAATCTTACAGTCAGAGGCGCCGAATAGATCCTAAACAAATTTCGGCGTCAAACGCATACATGGCAAAGGAATGACACTAGTATTGGAGTCTTTCAAAACTTTGTCTAACCCGAAAACAACAGGTCGAGCTACCTTGTGCGTTCTTTGCCAAAGGACACTGTCCGCGAGGTGATGAGTGTATCTTTGTTCACGAGAAGGTACGCGAATGACTGTATCACTAGTAGGTGGATCTCAAACGGTATTGTACATAAACAGGCTCATCCACCTCCTCTGTGTCGCTTTTGGAGTACTGGAACCTGTCGATATGGAGCTAATTGTCGCTATTTGCATCAAGGATCACCATCTTCGACGGAAGATGCGCTGGCTTCAACAGTGAGTTGGGATTCCAAATATTGGCATTTATCTTCGTGGCTTAGTCCATTAGATGCAGAAGAATTTGAACATTCCTGCGACCGACGCATTTAATGAGCCAGTGTTGGAGGTGGCATTTGAACCCTGCCGGGCGTGGCTGAAAGGGACTTGTCGATTTGGAGAAAAGTGTTGGTACCCTCACGAGTACCCTCCTGCCAATGCTGTCGAGAAACCAGACGATGTTTGTGCCCTTCTTCTATACCATGGTGTGATTTTCTGAAAGATAGCTTCTAGGGCTCATCTACAACTATCGGCGAGAAACACACCGTGCTATCTTCTACGAAAATTGTTCTGTCGCACGGCGGGGTAATAAGATCACTCTGTACCGGATTCGAGTCGCAACGCATAACTATAAGCAATGTCCCTTACAACGCAAAAGATCACCACCTGCAAGCACTTGCCGCTATGTTTGACAATTGCAAGGTCCTTCGTAGAGATTTGGATAAAGAAAAGGCCACGCTTCATTTCGACGACCCATCTCATGCAGCAGCTGCATTGGCTATCGTAGACGGATATGCAATCAGAGGAGTCGAGGTATCCGCCAAACTCGACCTTTCATCTACGACTTCAACCGGGAATATCAGATTCGAGTCGTCTTTGGCTTTTAATTTTCCTCGTCCTTCCAAGACTGCTACTATTAAATATCCGAGCACTGCTGCGGCGTATGCTGCTATTGGAGGACTGCTTGGAGTAACCATTTGGAACCACAAATTACACGCGTTTCGACCCGGGGCTTCGTTTGATAATCCGTACCGGACAATTGTCAAGATTCAGAATATCCCGGTCAGCAAACGCTCGCATGATTTAGGGGATTTGCTCGAGTTTGTGCTTGGTATTGGTGGCCAACTTATCTCGATGGAACGTACGGGGAGGGTGAACGAAGACACAGCTGAGGAATTGCTCACTCCTATTCTGGAACGTTATGGTTCTTTGCAGCACTTGCATATCCAACCCGAGATTCCCGGTGACAGGTTCTGTAGGGGTTGGGCAATCTTTAGTGATCGAGACTCTGCGGCTTCGGCGTATGATGGTCTTCAGGAGGACCCACCAACTTTCAACGACTCTCCCCTACGCTCGAAACTCAACCTCGCTGTATCCTATCTCATCCCTCGAGAACAATATCATGTTCAACGTGATGCTATGGCATGGATTAACGAAAACATTCCAGATACACTCAAGTTGAAAATTAACGACCAGGCGGGGAGGAATGAAGTCGTTCTACGAATCTTTGGGGAAAATTTCCACACACTAAAACAGTTCAAAGGGCATGTGGATACTGTTCTCGCTGGCAAGACTTGGAAGAGGAGAGATGGGTCTGCTCCTGTGTGGCATGAGTACTTCAGGACAGCAGAAGGCGTGGAAGCATTCAAGGAGATCTCGGAAGTAACGCGGACGTACATTCATGGCGACGTCCTTCGCCGTCAAGTTGTGATTTTTGGAACGGAGAATAGGCAAGCTAGGGCCCAACGGCATCTTGAAAGGCTGCTGAACCGTCAGGCGCTACAGACGCACACCGTTCCAATCAACATGGTACTCGTTGCTTATTTCAAAGCTGGAGGGATGCATCGCCTGAAAGAGAAGCTCTTCAGTGCAGAGTTGGATGAAAAACGGCAATGTATATCCGCTCAGGGGGAAGGTGTAGCTGTTTTGCGAGCTTTGCATATTGCAATCGACGCTGCCAAGGCGGACCTTCGCCAGAAGATGGCTCATACGGAGGTGACATGTCCTGCGTGTTTTACGGAAGTCGCAGATCCTATCACTCTTCCTTGTGGTCATGCTTATTGCATGGACTGTATCTCTCATTATGTCGTGACTTCTGCGCATTCCCGAGATGGGACTTTTCCCATTACCTGCATAGGAAACGACGCTTCATGCGAGCAGCCTATACCGCTCGACATCTTTCACCGGTTCCTCAAATCAGAGGAATATAGAGTCTTTGTGGAAAACGCTTTTCACTTTTACATTTGCGCTAGGCCTGATGTGTTTAGGTTCTGTCCGACACCGAATTGTGCGCAAATATATCGGATTCCTGAAGGGGCAGAGAAACCTAGAGCTCGGGGAAGAACAACACCGCTGCAGTGGATTTTGAGGTGTCCGGAATGTTTCGTGAGGATATGTACGGTTTGTCATCAGGAGCATCATGAGGGTATGACGTGTGAGGAGTATGAGGAGGAGAAGAAAGGTGGAGATCAGTTGTTCAGGAGGTGGATGGATAGACGGGGGGCGAAGGAGTGTCCGGGTTGTCGGTGTAAGCGTGATTTTGTTTTTCGTCAGAGGGTCCTTATAACGTTTCTTTATTTGAACAGCGGCTATTGAGAGAACTGAGGGATGCAACCATGTTCAATGTACATCATGCAAGGCTCACTTTTGTTGGGTCTGTTTACATAGGTCGGCCACTTCAGATGAAGTTTACGGTCATCTTCGTTCCGTTCACGGAGGGATTGGTTTGGATTGAGTAGTCTGCCAGAAAACATAGATCATATACATAGATATAAATGCTGTACGATTATATTTCCGATTTATCAGGTCCACAAGTCTCTAGAGCCATTGCACTGCCATTGCACTGCCATCAATTCCTTGTTCTCTTCGAACTATTACGACCTCAGTTAGTTTGATGACATTGAAGCTCGCAAAACCCTGCCGACTACGGTTTCCAAACTACGGTGAACGTTACCGGCGTGAATGAGGATTCGGACTAGTATGGCTGCACCTGCTGCAGCAACGTCGGCACCTGTTCTCACTCTCACGTCTGCCTCGTTGACTTGGGGTACTAAAAGCGTGGATGAATTATGTTCAAATTGCGCGTCTCCAAAGACCTGTTTGCCTAGTTTCGCTGTCGAGAAGATCGGAATGAAGTGCCCATGGTATCAGTGCTTCAAGAGTCGCTTCAAGTCTGGCGCTGGAGGTTCCTGGAATTGTTGGATGCCCTTTCATAGGGTAAGTCGACCTGGAAGTACTCTACAAAAAAAAAATTGAACACTTTTGTGCTTAGGTAAAAGCGTGTCAATCAACAACAGCTGAATCGCAAGACGAGATGAAAGTATCGAATCAAGAGGCCATATCCTCATCAGTATCCGAAAGCGAGTTGGCCGGCAGAGGTACAGAACAGAGTGTTCCTATCGCCGTTCCATCGTACTCTGGCGCTGCTGTTGTGGAAGGCGAGGGCGGAGCGGAATCCCCTGCAGTCTTAACGATATCAGGTGTTCGAGTTGTTCGAGTTGTTCAGAGAAGCGCAGTACACGATAGCCCCTGTTTCCCTCTTGCCGACTATCATCCAGAGGGGGAGCGAGGCTCAGCGAGTCAACAATAGCACGCCAAGTGTGCGGCCAGATCTCCCTCCAAGCGGAGGCGAAATTAATTTTTGTAGATCCCTCTCCGACTTGAAATTAGCCGCTGAGCACTAAATCGACCTCACCCATTTTTCTACTCCCGAGCGGTATCGCTTCATCGATTGTACCAAATTCGTCATTGTGACCTTTGTATTTGGGAAACACCTCAAATACCACGGGATCAATATGTTGCTATCTCCCGTATATGGAAGAGTCTACCCCCAAAGCACTCTGGGCGGGGTGACTGCCTTTGTTTTGTTTTGAAACAGTTCGAAACAGCCATTGCGACTTCCTGAATACACAGAAAAACCAATGATGATAGAAAGAGACAGAAGTGGGCGGAAACAAATTCAATGTGCTTTAGCCAGTAGAATACGAACATCCTGCCGTGAAAAGTGCAACGGCAGGAAGAACCTTCGCACTCCCCAAGATGAAAGGTACAATCTATGAAACGAAGGATAGAGCTGAGGCTAATTGGTAGAGGAAGAGTCGACCATCGAATGCAGAATAATGTGAGATGAAAGTTGCTCAGAGGAATTTGGGACGGGCCGGTCACCGGTCACCGGTCACCGCCGACATGAGACGTTTATCTCTCTAGGACCATAAACATTATTGCCTCCCGAGCCTCTGTAACTTATCCTCCCCTGGTCAAGAGACCAGCTGTATAATCCATATCATTTCTTCTGTATATACTACAAGCTCTTAGTTGCCCGACGAGAATTGGACGAAAATGACATCTTATCTTGGCTCTCGTCAATCGCAATCTACTAGTCCAAGCACATCATTCGAGCCATCTGCAGGACATCCGATACCGAATAATACGTCTCGCCCGAAGCGTTCTGTTTCGTTCAAACTACCAGCCTTGAAGTCTACCATGTCTCGAAATGCTGACAAGTTGGCCAGCGAGAATGCGGATGCGCCGGATGACGTTACGACTAGGAAACGGGCTTCACCAGTCGACCAGGATGGTAGTGATGACGAAGACGAGTTGGTCACAAACTCGGAGAACAGTGCTGGGGACTCGCGAGGTGGTGCATCTGGTTCAAACGCCGACGGTTTAAGAATACCAACGGCTCAATCTCAACTACCCAGACGGCGCATTCTGCCTGTGCTGTCTACGTATCGTCCGGTGCTGGTGCTTGAAAATACTGGAAGTGTCGCTCGAGATCATTTGGCGTCTGAAAGGACGTTTTTGGCGTATGTGAGAACGAGTTTGGCTATTGCTTCTACCGGCGTAGGTGTGTATCTATATTTTTTTGTTTTGTTTCAGTGACACTGCGCTTACACCTCTGCTTAGCGTTAGTGCAATTGTTTACCGTGTCCACGGTTGCCAGTCCGCACAATTCCAACACAATATCCGTGTCTACAGTCGCAGTCGGAGAGCAGATCGAAAAATATGCTAAACCTCTGGGATCGACGGCTGTAGGTTTGGGAATTGTGGTTCTTCTAATAGGTACGTTCTTGGTTATAGAAAGATCTGCAACTAGCTCAATCACGAACAAAAACAATTCAGGCTTTGCACGATATTTTACGGTCCAGCACGCGCTGACACAAGGCAGATTCCCACCTGCGAGATTCTTCATGGCGGGAATTGCACTTCCACTTGCGACTATCATTACTGTGGTGTTCGTAGCGTTAATCTCAAGATGAGGAGAGCCCATAGGCGAGAATTCATCGGGAAGAGTATAATCAACCGTGAAGAATGGAGAATACGCGACAGAATATCCTTCACATCGATGATCGTGCTACAGCAATTTTGCATATTTTGACCCACTCAAAAGTGCAAACCACCAGTATACTCCATTCCCTAGAGCTTCAGGGAACGGTCGTGTTATATGAGTGTACCGTTTTGTCTTCATGGGCCGACATCACTGCACCTGCAGATGTAGACGATTTTTTTTTCATTTCGTTACTTCTGTGGTGGAATCAATTGCGAGGCGAAATTCGTTACGCCACGGAGTTGGTGGGAAGGAATGTACGCAGAACTTGACTCAAGTTGGAGTCAAACGCTTGGTCGATCTCGTAATACATAGGTACCATTCATTCAGTTAATACTGTACGAGCGCCGTCAATCATTATTATTCTTCTGCACAGAAGAAGAAAATATCTTCCTTCCCCTCGGCTCAGCACGCGTTATTTGTCACTATGGACGCGTCAATCGCGTCTTTGTCTCCTACCAGTGCCACTGAGACAAAGAAAATGGCACATTTCAACTCCTTTTCTTCTCGGACGAATCGTGACGCTGAGGCTCGCCAGAGCTGTGCTCGACAGCTGCCTCGCATTCCAGAATTGACCTATCGACAGTCTCTACAACCTCACCAGCACCCTGTATCTCACCCAATATCTCATCCAGCACCACCGCCGATGCCAATGACCAGACCTTCATATGTTGCTACAAACGATAATCACCCGTCCATATCTGCTTCATCAGTATCAATCGACTTTTTAACGTTAAGAATCATGTCAGCAATCAGCCCCCTTCTCGAGTATCAATCCACTACGAGCGCACGTCTAGAATCGCTAGAAAATTCTATTCATAATGCGGTTCAGCCTCTCACTACGGTCTTTGAAAATTTAGAACAGAGGTCCAAGAACGATATGGATCGCATTCAGGAGCTACTCAGGCAGACGAATGTAGCGTTGCAACAAAGTCATCGCATGCAGACGAAACTAGCGAAAAGCCTCGTGGATCGGGTCTCTTCGCTTGAAGATGTGATTGGGCGAAGGGAAGATAACAGTCGGACGACCACGTTGCTCCAAAGGTTGGATTCAGTCAGTTTCACAGTTGAGGAGTTGCTGGAGAGGGCTAGAGATCCGTATGCTGCTTGTGGTAAGTCCCAACGAGTCTACACATGCTCTTGCTAATTCATGCGTCAGAATTTTCTCCGTCGATGCAAAAACGTGATTTGCCAGTTTCTGGCACACCAGAATCAAGTACAAGACCAGGTGAGTTTCCGCGTTTTGAGAGCAATTTTATGTCAACATCAGGGGGGTTTGCAGTTGTTCGACACGAGATAGGCACTAGCTCCATCAAAGATCTTCAAAGCCCCTCCGAGTCTTCTGGACAGAGAGGCAACGACCTTTCTAGTGGTAAATAGCTATTGCTTTTGGCACTCAAGCATATGACCCCATGCTGAGCGTCGACTTTGATTTTTCATTAGGATTTGGTAAGGAGTTTGTTTTCAGACACGGCCACCGCTATATTCCCATGTATGTGTTTCAGAAGTTCAGAACGAAGTAGAATTTGCTCCTATTCAAGATACTACAACCCTTTCTGCAGCCCAAACCCCAAATTCATCCAGGCGCAACACACCAGATTCTAGAGGTCAGTTCGTAGCTATTTCATATATAGGAGCCTCTCACCACGAGAACGGCACTTTAGTAGGAAGTGAATTGCGTTCCTTGATTCATCCAGGCTCTACAGAAAATCGTTCCAAGCCAAGTTCTCCATGCCCGCCCACTTCAGCAGAGCCGGCGAGATTCAATGGCGGTGAGGATCCATTGTGTCCAGCTCGTTCGTCTAATTCTCCATCAAGTGAGTTTTTCCCCTAAAATAATTTCTATTGTTTGAATGCATATGCATCACATCACAGCCGATATGACCCGAACGCTGGTCTCTCTCGAAGGGAGGGGATCTGGCTCACCATCCGAAGAAGGCGAGGTTCCATCAATTGCACCTGCGTCCATACCCGTTGCCTCTCATGAAGAAGAAACAGTCGATGCACCGTCCTCCCTCAATGCTCTCACCCCATCCTCGTGGTCCCAGTCTCCTGTATTCGATCCGCCAAGGGAAGATTCATTTGCTGTCCCTACGCTCCCTAAAGCCGTTCAACCTGCAGAAACTCCGTCAACACAGTCGAACGAGGAGGACATTACAGCGGCAG
>JH814854.1:114240-136803 GCA_000296255.1 Omphalotus olearius VT 653.13
TCAATTCCCACGTCCTATTCTCGCGGTTTCCGTCACCTGCGTTCGATTCGCCAATGAAAGATTCGCTCCCAGTCCCAGCTCTCCTAAATTCTGTTCAGCCTGCAGAGACTACGTCAACGCAGCTGGATGAGGAGATTTTTCGGAAGGCAGCTGGCATTGGTGGGGAAGAAGACAACGTTCTCTCCAGACTCGATCCTCACGTCCCATCCGCGCGGTCCCCGTCACCTATACATAACTCCCCAGTACAAAGTCAATTGAACCACACACCTTCCAAAGTTGAACAGCTTCCAAATAATTCGACCACACTGTCGAAAAATGCGATTCCGTCAGAAGCGGGTTCCGACCTCCAGGAAAATCATATGTCGGGCCATAATCAGAATAACGAACGCAGTTATTCGCGCGCACGTTCTTCTTCTTCAGAGGAAGAAGAGAACATTGTAGCCCAAATGGCCACAAACATTCAGGATTCGCAGATCATAAAAGCACCTTTATCAACAGAGTTATCATCCATTCCTGCTCCTACCAATGATTTGCTCATCACTTATGGTAGCCAGCTGGATAAGCTGGTTTTGGGTCATTCGTACGGCTCATATGATTGCAAGCGCGAAGAGCTAGATAATATGAGCGATCTTTCTGAACTGATTGAGTTAAGTTCAGTCGATGTAGATGACCGCCCGCGCGAAGCTCCGAGTGTCGCTGCTTGGGCCGCCCGCGCGGGGCCTATTGATGTCGACGAAGGATCTAGGCCTCCCAAGCGGAGAAAGCTGACACACGTGAAGAACGAGTGGGAGAAAGGCGCTGGTGCTAGTGCTTGTGCCAGTACTTCAGTGTCTGGGAAGCAGCAAGCCCGGCAGGTCAAGGGAAGGGCGAAAATGAAACGAGAATTTGTTGGGAAGTCCAGGAAATCCGCGGGTAGATCCCGTGTTAAGTGGCCTGTTAGAATCCTGGATCAGGATGGAAATCATGGCAGGGTATGTTTTATGGTCTTCGCCTCATATGCTCCCCTGTGCTAACCGTGCGGATCGTTTAGTTTATTCAGTGCGACTTGTACGTCACGCAACTAGATTCCTTCCAAATTTTATCTGATCTTCGTCGGGGACAGGTGCATGTTATGGTACCATTGTGGATGTGTAGGGTTTGCAGATGATGACCCCCGACTCTCATCTGAAGATCCGTACACGTGCCCTCCATGCGAGCGTGGAAAGTAAGCCTCATCATTCCTTCAATTTCCTTGTCGTCGATTAGTTGTTGCTAATGAGCCGCACATTTTTTCGCTAGGCCATGTGAGTGTGATGACTGTCTATCTATACTACAGAACATAAAATTGATGCTGGTTTGACAGTGTCTTCCAATGAGGGAAGAGAAGAACAATGCAGTCGGCCTGACTGCACAGCAGTACGTATTGAAAACGAATTCTTCGTCTCGAGAATTATTGGCCGCAGAACAAGAATTGAGGACGGCACCGGGAAAAGCTACCTGTGGCTTATCAAATGGCTCAAGTGAGTAACATTCACTCCTCGTCTGAACAGATGCTGACAATCCACTTTTTTTCAACTTGTGTTTCCTTACGACTTTCTCATTTGTTTATTTTTCGTTCTTCAAGTTATCCTGTTAGTAAATCTACGTGGGAAGCTGAATTTTCCTTGGGCGGTAATTTCCGGCTGATTGAGAACTTCGGACAAGACCTTTGGGCGGAAGGTATTGAGGATGATACGGCTGCTACACTATTGTTGCAAGAGGCTGTGGAAGGTGGTTGGAATGCTGACGAACCGGACGTCATTCCAATGGAAAAATAGGTGAGGGATAATTAATTGTTTTGTCAATTGGGTGTGGATCTGAACGTGCCCATTGAAGTCTTTAGCCTTGGGCTCGAGAATTGCTTTCAGATTCGATACTTTACCTCCCGTTATCTTTTCAGAACAAAGTATGTTCTGCTATCATTCATATACATACAGAGTGCGCATATCATACAAGCTTGCTACTAAATAAACAATAATTCACCCTCTTCGAGGCTGCAAACAAATTACCTGCCTGTAACGAGAGTTTCAAGTTTACAAACGATCATGTATTGCGTAGAACATGACTGCACATGAAATGAGCAAACTATTGTCACTTAATTATCACTTCGTCAATCTACTTTTTTGAACTGTTAAGTCTCTAGTATTCCATCTCATTTCTAGACTCATAAAGCGGCTTTTCCTGCAGTCTATTATCAAATGTCAAAAAAGGTTTTGGAGGCGAAGGAAGAAAAGTTAACCTCGATTGGTAAAACCAGCATCAGCACGGAAGCCACGATAAAGAGCGTTGCAGAAACAAATATAGGCCTGCATACCACAAGATCAGTAGGAAGATGTGACACAGAGAATGCCATGAATCCTCACCCATTAGCAGTGCCTTGCGATGCGGCCCCTGAGGGAGTAGTCGTGACAATCTTAATCACGGGCGCCAGAACACCAGTGATTCGGTTGAAGGCTGAACAGAGGGCATCTCCAGTACCTCGGTGCGGCGCAGGAAAGACCTCGGGCGTATATGCATACAAAACGCCATACATCTAGAATGGATGTATGCATTAGAATTCTGATTTGCACGAAAGCCTTGAATGATAACATATTAGACTTACGGCATTCCTGACAACGACAAACTCAGCCAAGGGACAGAAACAGAAGAGGAACCGCGACTTACTGTGTCAAGCCCGAAGCACAAGAATACGCTAGAACATCCACCTCCTTCGTACTAGTCGTGAACAAAAACAGAAAAATACCCGTGAGAGCAGTGGACACCGCCATCGTCACTTTCCTGCCTCCCATGGCGAACTTTGTCTGGTTCTTTCGAGACCAATCCACGACGAAACAAGCAATAATGGACCCGGGCACGCCAAGCACAGATATGATAGTGTAGTTGCGATAAGTCACGGAAACGCTGTTATTGACGTCGGCTACCTGGGTTGTGAGATAGAGAGTGATGAAGCCGTTGAATAACGGATAAGCTAGACCGATTAACCTGGTTGCATGATGTTAGACCCGAGGGAGAGATGCGACAACAGCAGTATGGACCTACCCCCATAGAAGGATAGTGATAGTCGTATTGATAGCTAGTCGTTTGGTGGAAAAGAGTGGGCGTACATGTGACCTTGGTTTCCAGAAGATGAAAATTCGCTCTCGGAGAATAAAACTTATGGTGATAACTCACAACGAAAAGGAAGAGAAAGTCTTCCTGAGGAGCTGATACGTCGGAAGTTTGACTGGCTCACAGCCGCGGTCGCCAGAGACGGCTCGAAGATGTTGCACGGTAAGTGTCATCTTTCTACCATTGACGCGCGCGATATGTTCGAGAACCTTGAGGAGCAAAGCATAAATGTGTGTGAAAGAAGGATGATAGGGAGCCCGAGTGATGGCTTGCCCGAAGGCGAACAACTCGAGCACGTACCCGGATAGCGTCTTCGTCGCGCCCTTTTGCTATGAGATACTTTGATGACTCTTGCAAGTCGAAGACGAAGTATCGTAGTATCCACATCACGAGAGTGACCCCTCCACTGCAATAGAGACTTTAGAGCTGCAACTGGACCATAGAGATAATGAATTGCTTGCTCACAGGGTGTAACTACATGATTCAAGATGTCAGCAAGTACTTTCCTCATGCTCGGACAGCGTGAAATGACCTACAAAGTGTATCTCCAGCCCATGTTATTCGCCTTCGTACAGTCATCTGCCAAGGAGCATGAGAAGTTCCCAATCAATGGCCACGCTATCAACGAAGCAAAAAGCTGCCCAAGCGCCCACCACGCCGAGAGTAATGTCAAAAGCCACTGGGACGTAGGATTAGTGTGCATGGAGGTTATAGTACAGATATAGAACGTACTTGGTGTGACTTTGGTATGTGTTCAAGGAAAATGGCGCCTGACCTCAGACGCATGTCAGTTTGTTATTCAGTTGATCAGTTGACGAGATCCGCAAACCATCCACCGGTAAACTAAGAGAAAGTGGGCGAAATGAAACGTCAGCAAAGGAGGTTGTAATTGACGAAGACTGATATGGTTTTCAGCCAACTGACTTTCCGCCTACGCCAAAGCCCAAGCAAGAAACGAGCGCTCCTAGTGTGGTGAACGTATTGGACCCTCCCGCTGCAACTCCAAAAACTCCAGCAATGAACAGGGTTATATTGAACGAAAGCTTGCGCCCAATGAGATCAGCGAGGATACCCCATGTCGTGGCACCTAGAATCAGACCCACGTAAAGGGCAAGCGTGGCGAATTCGACTCGAACGGGGTGAAGTTCGAGTTGTATTTGTGGAAGGATGATAGCCACACCCTGGAGCCAGATGTCTGCAAAAAACAAGGGGGTTCGATTGATTGACAGAACGAGACAAGTCAGAGGGATAGCAAACTTACTGTCCGCAGCCCATCCCAAACCAGTAAGCATGAAAAGTTGCAGTTGATAACGGCCAAATCCGATCCTACGAGAATTTATACATCAGCCTTACTGAAGTCGGGGGTAGAGATTTAGTGTGGCGCACTCATTCTGTAGGTGTTCGTTTACTGATGCGACGGACAGACGTAAGCACTATGAAACGAGTTACGACGAACATAACTCACTCAATCGACATTTGGCTTCATATATCGCGGATACACCATCTTCTTTCGCGACTTCATCCAGCTCGCTCGGATTGAACGGCAAATCAGAGCCTTGGTCTTTTTCGACATCTACCACTGTCGAGGACTGTTTTTCTTCGATCTTCATGGTGGAAGAAGAGTAAACATCCCGACCTTCAATCAGTACGCTTAAATAGAAACTGACTGGAATCGGGCCAAAGTCTTGGCCGCCCTTTCCGGATTGATGGGAGTGGAGCTTCTGTCTTCACTTCTGTTCATTTCAGCATTTGCCTTGTGCAGAACTCGAAGATAATTCAAATCGCAACCGGGTACATGGACGCAAAGGATGTATGTTTTCGAGAAAAGTCAGTCTACCTAGCGACTATCTGCCCAAAACATTGGTACATACGTATTTTCCCTCGATAAGGATCAAATTGGTAGATCATCCTGCGGGTGTAGCACTGTGCAGCATAGCGCATGTGGTGGGCTGTGGTCTGCTGTGGTGGGTCAGCTGGAAGATGTCGGCGCCAACGTTCGTCGAGTAACTCAAGAAGTATGGCTTTGTTTGGTGTCCGGGTTTCGTGCCGAATTGCCGGTGCTACTTGTGAGGAGCATTTTCTATTCGCTGTGCACATTTATCATATCTCTGTGATACCGGAGTGCGCCTATACTATCAGGCCTAAGTATGGTTTGAGGAAACTTGAAATTGCATTCAAAATTTTGATGCGACTAACTCGGTGCTTAACGCTCGAACTACACATGTTGCGGCATCTTTCCTCAAAAGCGTTTCCCGTTTCTAATGGAGCTGTAGGAAATATCTGATAGCTACTTAAATCAAGTCTTCCCTGCGTATCCCCCTTCCGACTCCTCTTCTTCCTACCTTAGGAGCAGGAAAATGGCGTTCGACTTCACCCCACATATGGCTACGGTCTCGTGAGTTTCCTTCAACTTTCTTCACTGAAAGGATACTGAATCGTGTACCTGCTTCTTCTAGGAACCTCCTGTGGGCAGTAATCTCAGCTGTTGGAGCTGGCTTCTGCTTTGTTGTGCTCCTGGTCATCGCAGCTGTATGGTGCCATCCGAAGTCCCGTATTCATCTAGATCGTGTCAGTTTTCGCATCGTGGCCTACGCGCTTTTAGCCAAGTGAGTGGTTTCATTCTGAGCTTGCGACAACATTGAAGATCAAGTCCTTCGTACTGGTAGTATGATCTTCGGTATTTCAAGCGCAGTTGGGGGTTTACTCACGGGTCCTGGGTTTCTCTGTGGGTTCTCTATCTTCATTCTACAGGTCCGTCGTGACGTGAAGTTCTCAATACACATCACAGTTCTCGCTGACTCGATTTCTCCGTATGGTTTAGCTGACTCTACAATTATCAAGCTTTCTCTTGTTCAGCATCGCTCTCAATCTTCAGTAAGGGTGACTGCGTTTTGATAATACGCTGCAACCTTGCTCAACTCGGCAAGATAGACTTGTCGTTGTTCATGGCATCAATGGACAAAGGATGGAGAAGTTCTATCTGATTGGATCTGTCCTGATGACGCTCGCCCTCGTTGTGCCACCGTATGCTGCGGGGCAGTATGGGTGAGTGAAAGCTTCTAGTTCGTGATATACTGTCACTCATGTTGTCATAGCTGGGATCCCCTTGAGAAGGATTGCTGGTATACAAATGATGATAGAGAACAGCGGATAATATGGCAGGTAAGTGCTATCGAACCCCACCTCCGGTTCTTCTTCTGATTTAAATGGGCTGCACAAATAGGTAACTACACAGATGTCCTGGACGGCGCTCACCGTGGTTGGCGAGATCTGCTGCTCTACAACCGTGTTGATATTCATGCTACGACACACAGTCAGTCACTGCTACACTTCAGCATCGTGGATTACTGATCTTTTCCACTCTCATCATAGTGGCGCCAACGACGGATTTTCAACTCTTCGCAATCATTCTCAGGAGGGCCGCAAATGGCACCGCAAGTCGTTCGCGCAATCAACTACAAGCAAATAATTATACGTGTCTGTGCGTTCATCTTCTTGAAGCCTATTATTTAACATATCTGATCATATCGGGAGCTAGCGATGTACCCAGTAGCCTCGTGCTGCGTGAACCTAATCAGCGTCGTGACAGCACTTCATTCGACCATTGCAGACGGTATACATAACTCAACGGTAAGTTTCTTCCGATTGCTCCTACACTATCCCGGGATCTCACATGCTAATGCCGCACTCCATTAAAGGACTATAATGTACTTCTGCTAAGCAAGTGTCTATATGCTGCGGCACAGTTGTTGGGGTAGTAACAACTCTCTCCCGTGTCTCTAGGTGACATTCTATACGGCGGACGCGCAATAGTATACGCCTGCTTAGCAGCTTCCGATCCGGTGCGTCCAAATGCACGACTTTTTCTCCCCTACCAAACTCACCCTGATATGATGTATCTATTCTAGGCTCTCATGCGGGGCGTCAAAACCCTCTTATCCCAACTTATTCACGGTCCACGCTCAGATATGGGTTCCTCCGACAAAGAAAATTCTTCAGGACTCGAACGAGGTCCAATACCCTCGAATCTCCTCCTGGTTCATATTGAACTTACGACAATACATTCTCCGCCTCTTGATCCCGGGTTGAACCCTCCGATTGAACGGGATAAACGCCACGATCTTTCCGGGGGCGAAAGCGAAAGCGCGTCGCTGTCTGAGGGGGCGCGTAAGGATAGTAATATTGGACATGATATTGCTAGTGTTGATGATGCTGATGAGAGTGTGCGAGAGGTGTCGGTCCCAGTGTTGGCCTCGGGGAATGTGGAGAGCGGGATGAGAGAAGTTTCGCATTCGCAGCCTGATTCCAATCGTCGGAGACGCAGGGATAGGCAGGGGCAGGATACGTTTAAAAGACAGATTTGATCTTTGCCTGTGGTTATTGTTCGTTGTTATGCGGTGGTGCTCATTTGCGGATCTGTGCTCTAGGGATATATGTGTACTGGTAATAGTAGCGTATACTTTTCGTTGTATTGTAAAACGTAGTACTTTGTTCGTAGTAGTCAAGATGTTGACAGTCACACTTAGCAATTGTAGGAATATAATGGTATAAACAGAACTTCATACTGACGAATTTGTTCAAATTGAGCTCGCCTCATTTACAAAGATTGTCCAATGGTATAAGTACGACCAGTAAGTATACGACCTAAGCAATCACCTAATATGCGAACCTCCACGACTCGCACATAAATCATAATTGTCTCTTGAACGCCGCCTCCTGTTCTTGCATCTGTTTTTCCCTATGTCCACTAAAATCAATATGCGACACGTCCCTCGTCTCCGAACCCGCCAAGGTCTGAGAAAGTAGCACTTCGCGACCACCCTCTACATTAAATCTCTCATGGTCGAGAGCGTGATCAATACTAGACTTGTGAACTTCGATCTCAGACACGTTGCTCAAGCCCTTATCGCTCTTATCGGTGCCAACTGGGTGATCAGACGGCGGAGGATGTATCGTGGAAAGTTCAATGTGGACTATCATGGTCTCTGTCGATGTCGGTGCAGTAGAGCAGGGCTCTGAGGCGGTTTGTTTGGAGGTACCGTGACCGCTTTGTGCTTGTGAGCTGTAGAAGAGTTCGGATACGAGCGTCTTGACTCCACGGAGAAGAGCCTAAGATTACATGATGAGTTTGATCTCGAGACAAATTGGAAATTTATTTGGGCACATACCGGATCGGAAGCAGCTAAGAGAGCGTATACTACGGCACGTCCTCCATATAGGAAGTCACCTAGAAATACCTGAAGCATCAGAAACATAGGAGAAGAGAGTAGATTTGTATAGATACTTACTGAGTAGAAGGATGTGATAATCCTACATAATGATGGTGAGATTGCAACTATGTATAGCTTTGCTAGAAGACACTCACAGTAGGGTTATGTATTCCATCAGAAATGGTCGAATGAAGTGCGGTTATGATGCTCAGCAAGTTCACGCAGCACGACGCTATTGGGTATAGGGCTAGCCCCTAGTTGAGAACCATCGAACACGTCAACGCACAGAAGACGTACAAATACGAAAGATGATCTTTTTGTAATTATTTACGTGCATGACTTGAGGAGCAGTGTGAGTTGCTTGCGAGAGTGAGCGCGATGAGTAGAAAACCCGTCGTATGCGCACCTGGATGAGGTATAGGGGTAAGTTGATTAGACACTGGGATAACAACAGCTTTGACTGACATTGTGCCTGAACATGAACACCATGACGGTCGTGGCACATATTACTTCACCGATAACGGTCAGCGCAGTCCATCCCATTTGTGTTGTCACCTATCAAGTTGTACGTGCATTAGCATAAGGGGTGTAGGTAGTACTAGAGGGAACTGTATGAATACCTGCCATATTATCCGCTCCACTTGATCATCATTGGTATACCAGCAAACTCTCTCAAGAGGGTCCCAGCTGCAACAGAGTCAGTCAGAAGCGAGATATGGGTTAAGAAGCTGCATATTTACCCATATTGCCCTGCAGCATAGGGAGGGACAACCAGTATGAGCGACATCAGGGCAGACCCAACTAGATAGAACTTTTCCATCCTTTGCCCATTCACTTGGTGCACGACGACAAGCCTATCCATTTCGTTCAAAAGAGCATAAATACCACACAGATGGTATCACCGTACTGCAAATTGAGAGCAATGGTAAAAAGAAGAAAGCTTGAAAACTGAAGAGTCAGCTAAAAGACGACCGATTCTCGTCAGCTATCAATATCGTACTCGGAATCGGCAGAACTTACTTGTAAGACGAAGATAGAGAATCCACAGAGAAATCCAGGACCTGTAAGCAATCCCCCAACTGCGCTTGCAATACCGAATATCATACTTTGAATTATAAGTTGTCAGCGGATCGTCCCGATAAGCAATGGAAATATCTTAGATACTTTGTACAAAGCGCATAGACCACGATACGAAAACTGACGCGATCCAGGTGAACACGAGATTTAGGGTGCCACAAAACCGCTGCAATAACTAAGAGGACGAGAAAACAGAGGCCAGCTCCAACAGCCGAAGTCACTGCCCATAACATATTCCTACATTGAAAATCACACGATTCAATATCACTTTCAGACAATGAATGTGAAAACGGTGCCTACGAGACCTTATCCATGTGTGACGTGAACTCGTATACCATTATTTCAGTTGGAAAACAAGAGAGATGTAGGAAGTCGGTAATAGTAGATGGGGATAGCTTGGACCACCCAGATACATATGTACCTTCAATTTGCGGTACTTTGGCAAGCGGGATCATTCAGTTCTCATTCAGTAGACCTTGACACGATGTACGGTGAGGTCACAAGCACTGGAAGCCAAGGTGTCAACTACCGAGTGAGTCGCATCACGATGGCCTTTTCAAACCTTACTTTTTATAATTGGAGCCCGACAGACTTCCTATCATGGTTTGGACAGCTGCGTATGTAGATGATGGATAAGCTTGGAACATTGGAGAGAATTGATGTGCCGCTTTCAGCCCGAACAAATCAGTATACCAGGAAGATGCTGTGAGGATCAGTTTATGGAATGTTCATAATAGTGCGGCATTGAGTCATTCAGGAGATATTCATCAAGGTTGCCACTGGTGGCGTGTATCCTACGCCTCTCTAACTTGGAAGTTCATCTCGGGATGTTGACGTTGAACGTGGACAACGTTGAAGCAATGATTATATAATTTAGTTCAAAGTCCGAAGCCAGTCGGTCCCTTCGGCATGGGGGCGGGCTTTGAAAGTTATCGGCGCCGGGCGAAAGTCAACCGATCACTGCAAAATATTGATATTATCATCACCGGAGTCCTCGAGTTTCTTAGGTTGACTCCCTGCTCTAGTTGACCTGCAAAGTTGACACATGAATACTAATAGGTAATTGAATTCTCTCTGATCTTGGGGTTATCCACCATCAGCTTATGAGAAATAGCCACGATGTCATCTACTTAAGTTGCCCCAAAACTGGGGGCAACTCATTCGCTAGGTCCCACAGCCTGCCATGAAGAACGAAGAGAAATTAACCGAGCGACCTGGAGACGTCGAGAACAACGAAAGTATTCCTGAACTGCCTTTCGATCCAAGCGGGCTCGACGAGGTTGCGCGAGAAGACGGTGTATCTGCGATATATGAAGCCAAGAGTCGACTGAGTGAGTACCTTTGTATTTTTAACGCTTCTTCGCTAACGCCGCGTTCATCGTTTCCAGTAAACGAACACTTACAGAAGGAGTATGTCATCCTTCCAAAGCTGAATTCCAAATTGTGACTGAAGCATTCTCCTTCTGTTTAGAATCGGCTTTGGCCGCTATCAACTGCAACTGTTCATGCTTACTGGTCTGGGTTGGGCTGCAGATAGTGAGTCTGTTATATCTCGGTGTCAATTGACCTCTCACAACTCTTATGCAGACATTTGGCTTCAGGGCGTAGCCATCATCCTCCCGCAAATTCAATCAGAACTGCATCCTGTTCGAGTCGAGTTCACCACCCTTTCTCTTTACGTGGGTTTGATTCTCGGTGCCACGACATGGGGTATACTTGCCGATTTGATTGGGCGCAAACTCTCATTCAATATAACCCTGTTCATCGCTGGGGTATTTGGAGTCGCAGCGGGAGGTGCCAATACATTCACCACACTGGGAGCCCTGGTTGCCTGTCTTGGATTCGGTGTAGGCGGAAAGTCAGTCACATATTGATTCTGTCTTCTGTTCCTTCTTCGCTGACACCTCTCCCTGATCCTGATGCGTTACCCACCCGTTCTGCTATGGTCCCCCAGTTTACCGGTAGATGGTTCGCAGATCTTATCAACCGTCAACTGAAACATCACTAACAGATACATCTGATGTCAGGTGCTCTTTTCCTTGAACACATACCAAAGTCGCACCAAGTATGTCTTATGTCTGTATCATAGACTCCATGTATACTGATTCCAGGAATGTTGTAGTGGCTTTTGACATTGCTCTCAGCGTGGTGGGCGCTTGGACAGCTTTTTGCCTCGTTGATTGCCTGGCCATTGATTGGGAATTTCTCATGCGCCTCGGCAGACAACTGCACGAAGGCGAATAATATGGGCTGGAGATACACATTGTAAGCCACGTATTGCCTCCAGCATCAGATCGCAGCTGATTGGTTCTGGGGCCTAGCTATACGCTGTGAGCATAGTATCACGCCCATCCCGTCTAGCGCTAACTCGCTGATACAGCGGAGGGGTCACTCTCGTTATGTGGGTACTGCGATACGTCGTTTTCGACCTGCAGGAGTCATCAAAGTACCTTGTAGCACAGGGGCGAGATGAAGATGCTATCCGGGTACGTGGCAAAGTTGCGTGTATGGACGGGATACATGAGTTTCTCATCAGTTTTCAATTACTCAAGGTCCTAGAACACATTGCGCGCGCCAACGGTAAGAAGATGACGCTGACCGTGGAGCATCTTCGAGCCGTCTGTGGTGACAATGGCTCTAAGCCAGTAAAACTGTCGACTTTTCAAACTATCAGAAGATCGTTCTCGTCACTTTCGTTGTGAGCCTCTTTCGTGTGTCACATGCCACCCGCTCTAACTTGAAAGTTACGAATGCAAGGTCACACATTCGCCCTCTCTTCTCTACCAAGCGACTGGCTGTTAATACAACTATCACTATCCTGCTCTGGGGGTATGTCTGTACCAATTCGCTTCATGACCTTTTTTTTATCTCAATCCGCTTCATTTAGACTGATCGGTTTAGCTTACCCGTTGTTCAATGGCTTCATCACTCTCTATCTAACGACTCAGGTAACTGATGTCGATAATAGCATTTCTACGACATACCGCAACTACACTATCATATCTGTACTTGGCGTTCCCGGGTCCATCATTGCTTGCCTTGTCGTGGATTGGTCTCGAAAGAACCAAACAAAGTTCGCTATGGGAGGGCGTAAAGTGACGATGGCGGTGTCCACTGCTCTTACGGGTATTTTCCTGTTTCTGTTTACGACTAGCACGAAGGAGGTGGACGTTTTGGCGTACTCATGTGCTTCGGGCTTGACGCAGTAAGTCGAGAGGCGCCATGGCTCTGAATGTGTGCCCTCAGCTGATTGATGTCTTTCAGGAACGCTGTAAGTGCTATACCATTGAGATTTTATGGAACCATGAAAATGTGACTTCGGTCGTTCCATTCTAGATGTACGGAGTTTTATATGCGTACACGCCCGAGGTCTTCCCAGCACCACACCGAGGTACTGGAGACGCCCTCTGCTCGGCCTTCAACAGAATCACTGGTATTCTAGCGCCCGTGATTAAGATTGTCACGACTACTCCCTCAGGGGCCGCGTCACAAGGCACTGCTAATGGGTGAGGATTCATGACATCCTCAATGTTAGATATCATTTTGACTGATCTCGTCTTCGAACGTAGACCTATATTTGTTTCTGCAACACTGTTTATGGTCGCTTCAGTACTGATGCTGTTCCTCCCTATTGAAGTAAGCATTCTGTCTTCCTTGGGCTAGGTTTCTGATTCTGAGATTCCGATGGACTAGACTGCAGGCAAAGCTGCGTTATGAAGTGATCATGATTCGGATAGGGATAGGTATGATATCATGAAATGGGTTTTTTTACGGAATTGAAATGAATATAGTGGATCAACGGCGACGTGCTTTAGTGCTTGCTCGAAGCTTCAGCCATTGAAGTTATCGAATGTCACAATTCTATCCATTAGCAAGTCACCTGGCTGATAGAAATTGGTATGACAAAGTGTGGATTATTCGGTACCCTCAATGCATAAGTGGTAACTGGTCTGGTCTCCAATGAGCAGCTGCGACTCGTAAATATAGTAAAGATCCATTTCAGCTATATGCTCAAACAATTCCGAGAGGTAAGCAGTGAGAATGGAGCTCGCACAAGAAGTACTCACAGTCTGAAAAACTTGATTTCGGATGAACAATGCTGTCGTGCTACGTACTAATATACATTCTGTATCCCTATCCCGCGCGCAACATGAACGGGTGTATGTACATGCTGTTCTCCACTACCGCTCCTACAAGTCAAACGACTTCTCGCGGGAAAACATCAGTTATACTCCTTCACAACAACCCCCAAAACAACTTCTTCTTCCACTTTCTCTTCATTCTGACTTGGTTTCATCATTCCCTTGCCGTATTTTCCAGTTCTTTCCAGCCTCCACTCGCGCATGGTAGGCGCATTGGCCACTTCCTCCGACTCCACTTTGCTATCCTTGACAGATACAAGTTTCACGTCATCAGATGCCATGGCGAAGTAGAATACCCCAAGCCGTTCGAGGTGTGCTTGATCTTGAGGTGGCTGCACCACACGATGGATCGTGGGTTTGTAGAATCCTCCCGAAAGCAATCGCATTGCATCTCCCGTATTCACGACCTTCAGTGGAGGATAAAAGAGTTAGTTCGTTCACTTTAATCACTTTAATCGTGATAATAATAAACTCTCAGCGGTGATCAGAGTTAAACTAAGGTTTCGCGTTCCCCTTTTCAGACTCAACACAAGAAAGACTTACAAGTGCGTTTTCAAGGTGTTTAATGTAGCGCCATACACCATCCGGAGAGAGAATTTGGAGTCCTGAGATGGGCTGACTCCACAGGATGGTAATGCTACCAATGTCTGCAACGACTCGGTGTTCAGAAGACGAACTTCAACAAGAAGTGACGAAGTTGATAGACCCACCAGTATGACCTTTCAACCAGACATTCTTCGTCAATTTCTCTTCGTCAGCAGATCGCGGATAACTAAGCTTAACCTGTGAGTGGGTACGAGACAGATGTAGATTTGAAGACATACTATTTCATGAATCGAACTAGCAATCAGAAATAAGTAAGCCTTGAAGTAGCACATGATATTTCACAAAAGTGAAAGACACACCCGAGCTCTCGCCTGGCGCCTCGAATTTGTGTTGCTCAACGAACGTCTCCTCGGGTAGATTCATTCCAATAGCCAAAAGACTTGAGATCACAAGTATCAATAGGATCTCCACCGTGTTGCAAACGTTACTTACCGAAGGACGGTAAACAGGACATGAACGTGATTGTGACGAGCGAAAGTTTGAATCTCGTCAAGGTGAGGCCAGAGGACAACGGGATGATCTCGACTGCGAACCGATCGATTGACTGGTAACACCGTCTCGATATTCAAACGGTACTGCAAAGTGTACGGTGCTAAGACTCACTGTTGTAATGCTCGATTTGATCTGCGACTCCTTGGTCAATTTGCTGCGAAGTAATAGAATCCGATCAGGAAGGGTTTGAATGGTTAGCGAAAAATTGTCACTAGTACTCACCCAGGTCTGTCGTGGTTTATATCCCTCGTATATAGTCTCTGATTGTCCAGTATATTTCTTCTTCTCAGCTTCGTCGACTAGATCAAAGGTAGCGGACGCGATGTTGAATATCTTTCTTGTCTACCAGGTTTTGGTCAATCACCTACACAGTGTGATTCAATTCAAGAAAAAACAAAAAGCGCACTTGTTCCGGAGTGTATCCGTGATTCACGATATAGAAGAACCCCTTATTGTCCATGGCTTCCTTGACATCTTTTGCAATGTCCTGACGACCTTGGGCAGTAGAAGCCTTTGAGAGATCGATAATAGCAAGGTCAGCCCATTCAACTAGATAATTAGAACCGACCGTTTGCATTAGTTCAGACGATGAGAAACGGATGTTATAGCTTACGTTTTTCTTCGGTAGGTGGGGGAGGAACATACTTCGGTAGCGCAGCTGCTTTGAAAGCGCGGGAATGCCCCTTGATCAAGCGTTTGACGAGCTGCCACCGTGGTGAAGGGGGAGGTTGTTGACCGGTCGCGTCCACGATAGCCATCAGTGAGATGAAATTGAAAGAGATTGAGAGCGAATGAGCTGAGCTGGTGACTAGATGGGAAATATCAGGGAAGCGTCCCTAGTTCACTTCTGATCCTAAAGAACCCTATGAATAGTGCTTTAAATCACTTTCGTGGTAATCGAGTCCCAGGTTTGTTCACCAGAGACCGCTGATCTAGGAAGGCGACATACACGTTGTTGTTCTTGTCTTTGATTTACAGTGACATGAAAGTAAGAGACAAATGCAATGCGCACATGAATCATCGAAATCGTGATAGCGAGCAAGAAAGTATCGCTCCAGTGGATCGCCATCGTTCATGAGCTTTCAGCTAGATGGCCCCCTCGAAGCTTGAGTGTGCAGGCTCTCTTGACTGCTTCGGATAACACGAAGTGCGTCATGATATCCGGAGAGGCATTCTGAGCAGGGAATAGCCGCCGAACTCACCGGGACGTTGAAGTTTGAACTTTGTTTTGTGGTCGTCTGAGTCTATGACTGCTCCAACTTTTTGGGTCGTTCCGCAACTTACCGCGAGCTTATATATATACCCTTCCTTCCATCTACCCTTCCAACGCAGACGGAACACCACAAGCACCGAGCTTGAAGGAAAGATAACCAGCGATAAAAGTAACACTATGTCTCGACTCGCACAAGTCGGAGAAGGAGGTGAATGGGCTAGAACCATCATTGGTCAATACGGAACTTCTAGCTTCAACGACATGAGGCCTACATGGGATTATAAGTTTCAAAGCTGTACAGCTGGAGTGGCCCGGGGGAAGCGATTGAGGTTATGGGGTATTTCAGAGATATACTAGACATATAAATATCGTAGTCAGATAATTGAAGCTTAGTTTCCTCACATCCTTACTCACGAGCCGAGCTTTTTCCCTTAAGGGTCGAACGATCAGGGTATATGGAACGTGCATGTCATGGGTCGAACGAAGCAGAGAGCATCAATGTGACCTCGCAGAGCATCCTCGAGCTCTGGTCAGTGGCCTGAGACTGAGCTACGAACATGTGGCACCGAGTGGTAAAGCGGTCGGCATATTCGGCATACGTCGTATTAAGACGGAGCTTATTTTTTCAACCTCCGACGAGGCTCCGCGACGTTATGACTGACTCAATGCCACTTCTTGTTTGTACCGTATACGCAACGCCTCTAAATCACCTCGCTCTATGCAATGTATCGCGTTTGGAACGAGGCTGAAGATATTTGAGTGCTGAAGCTTTGAAAACTGAGGTTGTATGAAAATTGTGACTCAGCTGACTCGGAGGTGAGACGATCTGCTTTTACTTTGACTTTGACGGGCCACACCATGGCCAAGTCCTTTCGCGTTGGATAGATAGGCCGACACAGGATTGAACTATATTCAAGATGCTTGCTGCTCAATGGCATTCAGTACTTCTTGAGGCAAAAAAACATGAAACTGCGATCATCGGAAGCTACCTTTTTATTATTATGAAAGCCTAGCTCCCGTGTCGTCTGTCTGTTCCTTGGTTTGTAGGTCAAGGGAGTTTTGAAGTACGTTCGTACGTTCTTTCTCCCGAGGATCATTAGCACGTACTCATGTCACCCGCCAGTTTCCCCTGCAGTAATCAGAAAGTATCACGCCTGCACATGAATCGCACACCTGCTAGCTATTATCAGATTAATACCCAACCCTTGGCAAACCCACACCCAGATTATGTATCTGCTATCATCTGGCACTCGCATCAGCCACCGAACACCTTCCGAAAGAGTGAACCCAGCTAGAGAGTATCTGCTCGTTTCTCGGAGTGGGGTAAGTCCCAGATAGTCTTGCGAGTTAGCGTGTAAGCATCTGATACAAACCAAAATCTTGTAGAAACACACTCAGTTCTTCACGAGTCACATCGAGCGAAGTGATCCAGTAATTAATGTTATTGGTAGACACGGGGGAGGTCCTTCCGCGTACCTGTACCTCTACTTTTCTCACTACTAACTGACATAGATTTCCCCCCGCCCACAGATAATCTAGAACTCACTTGCACGAGGTAAAGGTGCTCCGCTACGTACGCATGCTTTTCTCCAAAGAACTTCAAACTGAATTGACTAGTAATATCCCAGGTAGCTTCGCGCGACCCACAATGTTTCAACTGATCAAGTACATAAGTAGGTGAACGTGAAAACGGAAGTTTTCACCTTTGCTCATTATTGGTTTTTGCCTACTTAGTCGCGGTGCCCTTGAGATACGCATTCAAGCCCATATCCATCGATATCGGCACGCAAGCTTATATGGACTTAGCTCGATGGAAGATACCGAAGCCGCATTGAAGGGGATTGAGATAGACTTAGAAGGAGAAGAGGAAGCACCGTGTCCGGCTGTCCGTGGATGGAAGTCTGAACAGACGGTTGTAATGAAATAACGGCTGGAACATAGACCCACGAAGGAACGACAAGATACGTATTGCGCTGGCTCTCCGCTCCGCTGCTGTCCAATGATAATGTGGGAGTGGCCTGACGACCTGAGCACGGGCTCAGGAGTGTTGTGGAATGGGGGTGCGTTCTTTCGCTGGTATTTTCGCTTGAGAGGTGCAGATGACTGGTGTATTGTATGGGATTTCGAGATTATGATTTTTTTCTTGATGATGGTGGTGATTTCAAAGGTCCGTACGCAAAAGGACGGGATCGGCTCTTTTTTAATGAGTGTATCGTATGCGTATTCGCGTCGCAGAACGACAAAGCGGGCGTTCTCTGCGTAAATAGGAAGTCACAGTAAGTCTATTGATCTACATCCAAGCGAGAGTTCGAAAGAACGACAACCCTCTTTTTTCACAGACTGAGATCGATATCGATCATCGCCAACGGCAGCGTAGATGATTAAAAAAGCACTGGATGTCGGCTTGGAACGGCTCGGTGAGTTTACCAAATATGTAACTCGACTCCACCCGGTACTCCTCAACTTGCATGAGCAGGCACGCGCTGGAACACCACTGTAAAGCTCACTGGGGTACATTGAATGACGTACCCTCACGTACACCGCACCGGGGTGACTTTTTGGTCGGGGAGAGGGATCCTCCTGGGATGTTATAAAAGCAACAAGCTCTTTGTGGGTGGGTTCTTGTGCGCTACTACGCGTTAAACTTGACTTACTAACTCTTACAGAAGGATAACCTTAGAGATGGCTCTCAAAGGAAAACCTTCTAGTGCCGATAAGCTCTCGATTCACCACTTTGAGGGTACCTCTTCGTCACCTGCGCACCCTTCGTCATTGACACCAACAACAGCTTCCACCTCCACCCCGGACACTGGCAGCAAGCACCCACACTCCTCCTCCTCCTCCCACAAACACAAAGTATCACACCAACTCCAACCCTCACTCGCCTCCTCTAAACTCGGGTACAGCTTCCCAACATGGAAAAAATGGTCAATCCTCTGCGTCATATTCATTGTCCAACTCTCAATGAACTTCAACGCTGCCGTCTACCCCAACGTCGCACAAGGTCTCTCGGACCATTTCGGTATCAGTTTACCTGCGGCGAGAGTTGGACAGATGGTTTTTCTTGTTGCGTATGCTTTTGGAAGTGAGCTTTGGGCTCCGTGGAGTGAGGAGTTGGGGAGATGGCCTGTGTTGCAGCTTAGTTTGTTTTTAGTCAATAGTAAGTTTTAAAAAAGCGCCTGCAACTCTAAACTCACTTGCATCGCACAGTCTGGCAAATCCCATGCGCCCTAGCCCCATCCTACTCGACCATAATCGTCTTCCGTCTCCTCGGTGGACTCTCCTCCGCCGGAGGCTCCGTAACACTCGGAATGATAGCTGATATGTGGGACACTGAAACTCAACAATTCGCTGTAGCATTTATCGTTTTTTCCTCTGTTGCTGGATCTTCTATTGGTCCGGTTGCAGGTGCATTCATCGAGAGATACCTCTCTTGGCATTGGAATTTTTGGTGTCAGTTGATTTTTGGAGTTTTCACGCAGGTTATACACTTTTTTGTTGTCCCTGAGACGAGGAGCAGTGTTATTTTGGATAGGGAGGCTAGGAGGAGGAGGAGGGAGGAAGGGGAGGACGTTTGGGGGCCTGGGGAAGTTAAGGAGAGGAGGTTTGAAGTGAAAGAGATTTTGAGGACTTGGGCTAGACCGGTGGGGTTTTTTAATTTTGCTTTTGGGTTGAGTGAGCGCTGAGCGCTGATTGGGTGTTGTTTAGTTTGAGATGTTTGCGAGAGAACCTATAGTTCTCTGTCTAAGTCTCTTATCGGGTTTCAGCGATGGGTTGATTTTCTGCTTTATGGAAGCTTTTCAACCTGTTTATCAACAATGGGGTTTTGGAACTATTGAGCTTGGGTTGGCGTTTATACCGTGAGTTCTGTGCTTTTTACCACCTCAAGTACTCACTCGTCACTTGCAGAATAAACATAGGCTACGTAATAGCCTACCTATCCTACCTCTACCCGATCATGAAACACCGTCGAGTGATGCGTAGAGATCCTACCTTACTTACACCCGAATCGAGGTTATGGTGGTTACTCTTTAGTGAGTTTGAAGCCCTAGCGCTCGAAAGTAGACTTACGACGCGCGAAAAAACAGCTGCACCGTTGGAAGCTCTAGGTTTATTCGGATTCGCATGGACAAGTCTTGGTCCACCAAAGGTACATTGGATCGCACCGATGTTGTTCTCGGTGTTGATAGCCATTGCGAATGTGAGTTTGAATAAATGAAGTTTTTGACCCGCCTGACTGACGATCGGTGGTAGTACTGCATATACATGTCAACGATAGATTACATGGTAGCATCCTACGGTGTCTACTCTGCTTCAGCGACAGGAGGGAACGCTCTAGCGAGGGATTTTATAGCTGGCATTTCAGCGATGTACGCTACGCCTCGTGAGTTTTTTTCATCATCTCCGTTCGCATGGGTTTGGTCTGAAATTCCGATTCCGGTGGGTTGAACAGTATACAATAACCTAGGCCCACATAGTCTACAATGGGCCTCGATGCTTCTTGCGTTTTTGGCGGTGTTGGTGACGATTCCGATATATGTGTTTTATTGGAAAGGACCGGAGATTAGAGCTGCGAGTAAGTTTGCGCAGAGTTTGGTGGGTGAGAGGGCGGGGGCGGTGGTGGGAAGTTACTCGGAGAAGGGGGTGAACGATGTGGATGTTGGTGGAGAAAAGTTGGCTACTACTTGATTTGTTTGTACATGTCGCAGATTAGTTTGTTCATGTTTGGCTCTGCTTACATAATATCACTTCCTTCGTCTCAGACTCCCAAGTTTCTACAAACAACATGAGCACAAGCACGCTGCCTCTCCTCCTCCCGTCCTCTTACCTCTCCTCTCCTTCCTCTCCAGCTCCACACATAAACTGGTCACCAACGCAATACACGACCTCACCATGTGCTCCTCCGATCGAAGATTCAAAGACTCTCGCTCTGACTTTAGGTGCGGGCGATGAGGCTTCTGGAGGAAAACAACAACAACAGTTGGTGGTCAAGAAGACTCGACCGAGGAGAACAGTTGACTATAATGGTGGGCTGGGGAGATGGAGCTTGGTGAGTCCCAGTCGAGGGTTTGCGAATCGCGAATTGCTTAACGTGTGCATAGATGAGAAAACTCCGTGGAAATTCTTATTATGTGCCGAGTATAAGACCTTGTGTTTCTTCGATTGTTGATGTGAGTGTTTTAATTTCTCTGTGTGCGTAAAGTGGGTGATAGATGTGGGGCTGCAGTTACTACCACCAAAAGCATACCCGGACAACGCCTCAACTTCACTCTGTACCAAATTCGTTCATACATCAACTAATAAAGTTCGGTGTCCCGTGAACGTCGTTACCGTACGTCTCCTCCCTCACCCTTATCATCTCCCCAAACTCAAACTACCTCACTTTCTCAGTGGACCCCCGAAGGAAGACGCGTCCTAACAGGCTCAACATCTGGCGAATTCACACTATGGAACGGTCTAACCTTCAATTTCGAAACAATCCTCCAAGCACACGATACGTCAATCTGTACACTCAAATTCACCCACTCGGGTTCGTACCTCCTCTCGAGTGATAAATCCGGTATAATCAAGTATTTTGAACCGAACATGAACAACCTCACCGCACTCAGCGGTTCGCCCTCCCGCGAGGCGATCCGTGGGGTGAGTTTCTCACCGGACGATAGACGATTCGTAAGTGGGAGCGATGATAGCAGTGTCCGGATATGGAGTTTTGAGGAGAGTCGTGTTGAGAGGGTGCTCGAGGGACATGGATGGGATGTCAAGTGTGTTGAATGGCATCCTTGGAAAGGCTTGATTTGTAGCGGATCCAAAGACAACTTGATCAAATTCTGGGATCCTAGGAGCGGAGGTGTGCTGAGTACGCTTCATCAGCACAAGAACACGGTTCAGGCGTTGGATTGGTCGCCTGATGGGAATCTAGTTGCTAGTGCTTCGAGGGATCAGACCGTTAGGGTTTTTGATGTTAGGGTTTTGAGGGAGTTGGTCGTTTTGAAGGGACATCGGAAGGAAGTTTGTTGTGAGCCGTGGTTTTATGATCCATACGTTTTCATTGTGCTAACTATAGGACAGCACTAGCATGGCATCCAACCCATCCGATTCTAGTTTCGGGAGGCTCAGAAGGATCGATAATCCACTGGGACATCTCATCTACACCGACCTCTACGCCACTTCACTCCACCACCACCAGCACCTCCTCCCCCGCATCACCCCAAATATCAATGCCACCAACACCAACAATAACACCACGTACATCCCTCCACGAAGCACACGACTCCAACGTCTGGTCCCTCTCGTTCCACCCATTAGGCCACCTACTCGTATCAGCAAGTAACGACCACACGACGAGATTTTGGAGCAGAGAGAGACCTGGGTTGTTCAACCCCAACTCCAATTCCAATTCCAACGAAGGCGAGGATGAGGAGTCGTTTGGTTGGTTTGGAGATCAGGCGCAGCAGGAAGGACAGGAATGGGAAGGATGGGGTGTTCCTGGGTTTGGTGGTGGGCAGGCGCAGATACAACAACAACAATATGTGGGAGCGGGAGGAGGGGTACCTGGGTTTGCAAGTTCTTTGGGAGATGGGACGTCGAGGTCGACGCCTGTTCCGGAGTTGTCTGCTGGGGATGTTTATGATGAGGGGATACCTGGGTTTGGTGGCGGAGGGGGAGGGGGACAAGGGAGATGGGGGAGGGGCGGAGG
>JH814854.1:136813-163019 GCA_000296255.1 Omphalotus olearius VT 653.13
GAGGGGCGGAGGAGGGAGGAGGGGGAGGTGAAGATGACACGGACCGCAACTCGAAGCTTGCTACTACCGCTTTGAGTTTCTGGATATTTCTGAGCCTGGGTCTTGTAGAGGGTGGCACAAGTATTACGAGTAGTAGTCCAGGCGTAAGTAGTAAAAAAGGTTAGAGTCCAGAGCGTCACTGTCTTGCCACTTGGCTCTCCGTCAACCATCTATCCATCTATCTAGCCATCAAGTGGATAGATGTTCCTCTCGATCCTCTGCTAGATCCCCATCATCCAGACCCACCTCGAAGACGACTCTTGGAATTGGCGGAGTTCGGCGTTAGGCGTTAAGATCTCAAGAGCCTTGTGCCTTGAGTTCGAATTTTCGAGCCGGAACTACTCATCAAGAGATGGAATTCGCTTGTACCACACGAACGTACGAAAAACTTTTTCAGAATCAGTTGTCCGTCGTCGTTTATCACGGCTCATCGCTTGGACCGGTCAAGTCGAGCGCGTGTCGATGATTCTCGAAGGGGAAGTGGAAGAAGACTCGGCAGGAGATGAAGAGGAAGAGGAAGCCGCATTTGAAGCTTACTCTTGGAGTTGGAAGTCGAAGTCGATTCGGGAGGGAGGGAGAACGATACGAAGCTTCTCCTTCTCGCTCCTTTACCTCGCTAGAGCGCACGCGTGTTGCATGTACATCACGACTCGGATTACCATACTATTGTACGGAGAACGGGTAATTACTATATGCCAACCCTTTACTCGAGTACTTTCTCAAGCCAGTCGATCGAGGCCGCATAAATCAAGGTCGTAAAACCCTCAACTCATGTCCCAGGTACATAAGTAAACAAGTAAAGCTATGTATGAGCCGCATAAACCCCCCATCGACTCTACATTTTGCCGAATTTTTCAAAGAGGGTCCGATTGTACTGTATGCACTAGGTACAGCTGTCCTGATGCATATGTGGCCAGGCAGGCAATTTATCTGACACCAGACTTCCTTCCTTTCATTCATCCAGTCAATACGTATACTGTCTGTTACTGACTCGGAGTTGGTTGGGTACATGAGGACAGGGCATGATAGAATTAACGGCAAAAAGCGTCAAAAGCCACTCGCATCCGAGCTATGTCTTTGTAGAGTAAGCGGCGGCGCGAGCCAAAGGGACCGACGTAAAGTAAAGCTTTGCTTGAAGCTTGAAGCATTGTGAAAAACTGCCGTACTTTATAGTAAGTAAGGATTGTATGTGTTGTCCCCAAGTACATAACCATTGAACGTTTGAAAGGTGGAATAGTTGAGTCAGAATATGCTCGGAGAAAGAGGAAAGAGAAAGGCAGAAAAGAAAAGAATAATATACCACAGTGACATACTCGCATCACACATCACTGTTCGAATGACAGAATTGACAATTGACACTCGCTTTTCCGAGTCTTTCAAAACTTCATTTGACCTATAGCTTCTGTAAGGTCAGGTACAAGGCCCCCCCGTTCAGAATCAGTTGAGCTTGAAAACTTGATTGTCCCCATCGTCTGTCTGATCTCAACAAACCGAGTTCAACTTCAAATCACTCCGACGGAGCAAAAACACCGATCCAAAAAGAACTTGGGCTTGACGTTGGAACCTTGAGGCATTGAAGCATTGAGAGGGAGGTGCCCCTGGAGAAATGGAGCGATGTATCCACCGGGTCTTTACGCGTTACGTCCCAAGTGGAAAATTAAAAAAATTGAACACGAACCGCCGAGGACGAATACGGACACGGACACGGTTCGTCCGTAAGTAAGTAAATAAGAAAAAGGTACTTAAACCACACCTCCAACACCTCCAAACCCCCAGCACTCTCTCATCGACATCACTCGATCCCACAATGCGATTCACAACTCTCCTCATCACCGGTCTCACTGCTCTGGTTGGCAGCAGCAGCACCGTACAAGCCACCGACGCTACGTCTTTTGCCAACGCTACAGTCTCTTCCTACCTCGGTGCATCCCTCACCGAGGCGAACCACTGGGGTGCGCCGATTCCTCCTTGGGAGATAGGTTGTCAGCCTGGGTGGTACTACGGTGACAGCCCTTGGGATATCTTGGCCATAATTCCGTGGTTGAAAGATACCGTAAGTTTTTCGCACGTCGCAATCCCATTATTTAGAATACATCTTGATTTGCTTTGTGTATAGTTGCTCTGCGAGCTCCTCGACTTGCTCCCTCTGTGTCTTCACTGCCCTTCACCAGAACCCAAACCGAGTCCACCAGGTGGTGGATGGAGTGTGACGTTCACTAACCTCAGTGCTGCTGTTCAAGCCGACGATTACTTGACTTATGGACTTGTTGACACTGTTGCCGGTTAGTTCTCCCTTCCACTCGCCTCTCTGTTTGACAGAAGACTGACCAATTCTTGTAGACTGTGAAACCATGTGTGACAACGTGACTGGATGTACCTTCTTCAATAGTAAGTTCTTCGATCTCCTTTATGAAATGAGAAAATGAATTAAATCCTTCCCTCCTCACCCCTCGCAGCGTACCACGATGTTAACGGAAAGGTCAGTCACCCCCGTCATGTCAATCATCAAAAAAAAACTCTTACTGATGATTTGATTTGATTGACATAAAACCTTCCACCGTAACCCACTGAAAACCCTCGTGCCTCGAACCATGACATACGTCCTGGGCCTCAACATTGAACGTCGAACATCGAACTAACAGAACGGAAGCCCCCAACTGACTTGCGCTCTCTTCTCAAAATGCCACACTGCTGCTGATGCGGATAACAAAGGAGGACAAACTCAGCCTGATGGGAGTGTTGATTATATTACAGATAGTGCTGGGTATTGCAAGAGCTCTTGAGCGCGAGTACTTGAAGTTCCAGGGGTCTGTCTGTCCCGGTCCACGTACGACCGTAGACGCAGACTCAGGCTCAGAGAAGAGGGCGAAGTAATTATTGAAATCGGATAGAATTTGGGATTGTTGTTCTGTTCTTGGTAGTTTGTTTTCGGTAGCACCTTAAAGGTGTTTCTTTACCAATCGATTTTCTGCGATTTCTTCGTTATTGATTACTTGATCCATGAGATTTGAGAACCTCCTTGGCACGAGCATAATCCACAGATCCGCGTATTGTCCTCGATAACGAAATGCTGTCAGAACAACTCTTGTGAAGCTCGTCGAAGACCTTCTGAACTTGCGGCGAAGGAGTCCGTGGTGGTTTCGGTTACAAAGCGCAGCTCAAGAAGTTCCCACGCCGTTACACGTCGACCTGCGAAGCCTTTCTCTCATTCCTTCCAATTGCCAACACCTTCAATTATGCTAGCTGCATATCTACTGCTACTAGCAGCAACAGTCCAAGCTTCCATCCTCTCTCTTGAATCACCAAAATACACAATAACCTCAGCTGACGGTACCCAGCTCAAATCTCAATCGCGAGTCTTTCTTCACCATTTCCCCCGAGTTCACCTGACTGAAACGGTAACCGTTCTCTTTAGATTCTCTACGGCGCAAAAGACGCTAGAATCACTTCGTCTCTCATCGAATGACGTTTTAAAACTTTCTTTTCAAGTCGTTGACAAGGACAGCGGGAAGGGCGTTCAACCGCAGCAGACGTTCCTTCGATTCTACGATGAGGAATCTAGAGAGGAGGGTGTACAGCCTGTTCGAATTACGAGTAGCGGGAAAGCGAATTTCGTACTCGTACGTGATCAGTTGATTGAGAAACCTAGGCCCCTGCTCATTCATCTGTTTTCTTCGTTCTTTGCGCGGTGGCGGGTGGCGGGACGAAATTTACTTTTCATCTTTGCTTTCGCAACGCTAGAACATGGCAAAACCACCGTCTTCTCTACCCCCTACATCAACTTCACCTCTCAAAGTAACTTTATTACTCGGAGGGTCTTCTCATTCGCCTCTCAAACAAGATCTTTTCGAGCTTTACGTACCTGCCTCACAACCAGCTCCGACTCATCCTGACGAACCGTCCTTCCATCCTCTCCCAATTATCGAACATACTTTCCGACCTGACCCCAAACTTCCGCCTAGAGTTATTTCAGCATTTTTCTCTGGAGCAGTCGTTTTGGCTCCTTGGAGTATCCTTCTTGGTCTCGTACGTTTGCGTTGTTCCAGCTTTACACACTTTTTTTTTTGACGTTTTTGCGTTGGTTTGTAGTGGACGACGGTCTCGCCTCGTCTTCCACGTTTGTTCTCCCCTACCATCTTACCGTTCACGTTCACATTAGCGGCGTTTGAAGGGTTGCTTTATTGGTATTGGGTAGATTTGAAGCTGGGACAAGTGTTAATGTATGGTGCTGGCCTTGGTGTCGTTACTGTGTTTACTGGCAAGCGTGCGTTGTCTAGTATTGCTGAGCGTAGGCTTGGACGAAAATAAAGTGTAGTTTGGGGAGGTTGTTACTTATACCATGGCTGGATAGGAAGAGATGTAGCTTATAACAATAAGTTTTCAATACACCTCTTCATAAGACTAAGAATACAGGAATTCATCGGAAAGTATAACACTCAGCTCAACTCATTGGCTTGATCGTCAATCTTTCGCTTCATTGACTTTCCTCCTCCCTTCTCCTTTTCTTCATTATCATTCGTAATAGTAATATCCATCATCACCTTCAGCCTCCTCACCAAAAAATCCAACTCATCCACTTCCTCCCTAGGTGTACTGCTGTCCCCCTCATGCTTCGGCACATCCTCTAACGTGACAACAGAAGACGACGCAAAAGCATTCAGACTCTGAGACGATTCGACTCGTGAATTTCGAACGCTTCTCGGTTCATGTCTACTCAGACTCTTGGGTAGACCTCTCGTACGACCTTGGGAACCGCCTCGGATGCGACTCTGACCACGACCACGACCACGACTACGACTAGGGTCAGAAAACTCGGTGTGATCGATGGTTGAGGGCGATGAGGCTGATGATGTATTGAGGTTGACAAAGAAGACGGATTCGAACGTGGTGATGCTACCTGTAGTCCTTTCTTGATGCTTTACGCCGGTCACAGTCGCCCCTTTCCCCGCTACCGATTCTTCAGGCCGAGACAAAACCGGAGCACGAGAAAGAGGATCAGAATCCCGCGGCGCTTTATCGCTGGGTACCTCCGAGTCGGCGTCAGTATCTTTAATACCGACACCCTGACCCCCCGACGTCAAGGTTAAGCTGCCAATACCAGACTCCATGATCAGAGCGGGGGTAATTCTGGGAGCACCTACAGATGCGGAGGGTGAGGATGGTAGCTGTTGCTTGACTTCCGTGGTAGCAGGCAGCAACTTGCGTCGCTTGTTAGCGTGAGCTTTTATCTGTTTCTCATGAGCTGCTTGAACGTTCTGATGCGCGTGTGGTGTTAACTTGACGTTACGACCGGATCTTGTGGTCAAAGGTTTTGGGGGGACGGGTGGGACGATTGTGGATTTTGTGCGAGCGTCTATAGTTTTGTTAGTTATTGGGCTGATGACAAGAGGGGGATTGGTTGTATGTATGTACCTCGGACGTTCTTTACCATGGCTTCGATTTGTTCGTTCGTCGTCTAGAAATGTAAAAAAAGTCAACGTCCTTGTACTTGTGTCAGACATGCGATCAGTATGAACTCTCACCACTTCGTATTTGAGAGGACCGTATCCCGTCTCCTCATACCTCACTTCAGTAAGATTGTCCACGTCCACACCAAGTATCCTATCCAGCGCATTCCAGTCAAAAGATTCAAATTCGTTTATTTGTTCTCCATCGCTCTTCAGTGCTTCCTCATTATCATTGCCACTTGCAGGAGGACTCTTTTCACCGTCAGTATCTTCTTCATCCGGTACATTCGAATGAATCTCAAGAAGCTTCGGGTCGATACAACGCGGTTCCTCTTCTTGAGACTTACTACCGCTACCGTGGTGACCTTGGGGAGAGTGTGTCTGAGCGTAGTCGAGCATGCTATCCAGTACGTTCAAGTAGATAGAATTGAGATAATTTGATTCTTCAGGATCGTCGTCGTCGTTCTTTGATTTCTCATTCAGATCGCCAGCCTGAGGAAAATCGACAACGTCGAGTTCTTCATCGTCGTCTGGTAGATTCAAATAACTCTCGATGAACTCTGGATCGATGTAGTTCGTTTCGTCGTCGTTGAATTTACTACCTTGGCTGAAAGAAGTCTGAACACGATCCGTGCGTTAGTATAATTCATGACTATCTGAAAACCATTTCACCCACATTGAAATTTGAAGCTGAATATGATTCGTCAAACTGTGCATTATTCCTCGACTCGGTGAGCTCTTCAAGAGGAGGGTTCAGAAAGAAGTCCGGGTGACGCAGTACGGCGTCCGTTGGAGAGTTCAGTGGCACACCATTCCAAAGCCTGAGGAGCACCGAGTCGAAGATGATTGGAAAGCGCGCTTTTGATAGCAGGAATGAGGACAGAGGTTTTTCGAATTTATTTGGTAGGAGACTTGGTTCACCACCAGCGTTGATGCCACACGACGGATCACCCTCAGGCATGAATGTCACGATCAGTAATCGATGTGTTCAGAACCCCGAGTCGCGCCGAATGTTCCTAATAAACGTAGAGCAAAGGTGCTCGAGAAGCAGTAGAGTACGATGAAAGCACTCACTATGTGACTCAAACGCTCCAGAACGAGAATGTGCCAAGGTTCGCGAATTGAGGTTTCTGGCACTGATATTGTTTTGGCCATTGACCAAGGCATTGACCATGTCTGTGGACTCTGGAGATTGGCACAAAGTCATTGTTCCGGGTATTTTGCTAAAGAGCAAAGTGGATTCTTGTCCAGAGTGGACACGGCGGACGCGAGCCCGGCCCTAAAGACGTTCACGCCCCCTTTCCGGGCAGTGGTGCTCAGCGCTCAGCAGCAACCTTTACCTCGGACCCTCTATGTGAATCATTCGCCAGAAGAATTTCATTAATGACAGAGGATAAAAGGAGTGATTGAAGGCTGAGAACTTGGACCAGGGTAAGGAATAATAACAAGCCGTTTGCATTCATTGGCCGGCGGCAGTACTACACGTTTCTCTGACAGTGACATATGCTCCCAATTATATGGTGGCAAGCTGCACCTAATTCTATTTAGTTACGTACATACGGTCATCCATATCCTAAAGCATCGCAAGTCTACTCTCTGCATCCCCCGGGAGTCACATAGTCGAGATATCAATCACGAACCGGAACTGGACTTGGGACTTTACAACCCGCTCGAAGGCCTCATTAACATAGGATGCCGGAATAATTTCGCATTCAGGGAAGATCTGCTTTTCTGCACAGAAATCTAACATCTCCTGTGTTTCCCTGATTCCACCAATGTTCGACCCTGATAAGCTCCTACGGTTTCCACAAAGCACCATAGCAGAAACAGACATTGGGTGCTCGGGTAGGCCGACCTCGACAATCGTGCCGTCACGACGAAGGGTTTTGAAGTAGTTGCCAAGGTCGATGTTGGCGGACACGGTGTTGATGATGATGTCGAACTTGTTTTTCAGCAAGTCAAAAGTTTTGGGATCGCTCGTTGCGACATAATTGTCAGCGCCCATCTTTGTACCGAGATCCTTCTTGTTCAAGGTTTGAGAAAAGACGGTGACTTCAGCACCCATTGCTCTGGAACGAGGTATCGTTGGCACCAAAGCGGAAAGGAAAGGATCAACTTGAACGTACTTTGCAAGCTTTAAGGCTATGTGCCCCAGTCCACCAAGCCCAATAACGCCAACCTTCTTACCAGGGCCAGCATTCCAATGCCTCAACGGAGAATAGCAGGTGATACCCGCACACAGTAGGGGGGAAGCCACCTCAAGTGGGATAGCGTCTGGAATTCTGAGCACAAAGTCCTGATCAACCACAATCGATTCAGAATACCCTCCCATCGTGATCGAGCCATCCTTCCGGTCTGGCGTAGCATACGTGAGCGTAGCTCCCTCGTCGCAGTACTGTTCCTCCCCGTCGTTGCAGTTATCGCACGTCCTGCACGAATTGACCATGCATCCGACACCGGCGCGGTCGCCAACCTTGAACTTGGTAACATTCTTGCCTGCCGCAGAGACGATACCAGCGATCTCGTGTCCGACGACGAGGGGGTAAGGGATTTTACCCCACTCGCCTCGGACGGTGTGGATGTCGGAATGGCAGACACCAGCGAACTTGATGTCGATAGTAATGTCGTTGTCGTCGGGTTTGCGACGCTCGATAGTGACTGGCTCGATTTTAGTCGCTGAAGTTGCACCCCATGCTTTTACGGTGGTCATCGCTGCTCTGAGGAAAGGAGTATCATTGTAAGCGGTCCTTCTGTGAGTGCGAGTGATCTGACCTTGAAAGAAATCAAGTGGGATAAGATGAAATGAATGGGATGAAAACTTGACCCCATCTTCATGCTTTTATGGACCTCTGGCTCAAAAATACTCCCGAAGGAATTGGTAAGATGGAAAAAAAAACACGTCGTTTGTGATTGATCTGCAGGTCGGTTTCCTGAGTCAGTTCCATTCTTTCTAAGTACCCGCCGGTATGAATGCAAGCGGTATAACCACTAAATTTGATAGAAGCGGGTAAAGATTTCTCCGTTTTCACGGAAACGTCAATGTATGTCTTTTCAGTATAGAAATGAAAAACTGAGGCTACAGTTGAATGTTTCGCGGCGCTCCTTTTCTGCCAGAGGCGTCCATGTGAAAGCCTTGTCAAAACTCCACGCACCAAGCTCTTTCTTATCTCTGAGAACGACGGTATATTTCCATGGAAGGAGTCAGTCCCAGGCTCAAAAGAAAGATTCTGCTCCATTTTCGCTCATTCTGCACGCTTGGTAAGAGAGTTGGTCAATGCACACACTGAGTTGCTAGGGCACAATACATTACATACATGATAAATTGTATTGTAGACCGAGTCAGATATCAAGTGAATCGGAAGGACCTCGTTTGCAAAAAAGTTACGTTGAGCCTGAGAAAGCCATTGTGCTCTGCCAGAGGACGCGCGTCGTTTCGGCAGACGCGTATCTTATCAAAACCACAGCTTTGATGGACGTGTCTGGATTCTGCCTCACTTCGTACTCTCAAAGATAATACCTCCTACGGCGTCCGTTCCAAGCACAGAAGAATCGGAAAAATATAGCATCTGGCAGGAGTATGACGACAACGAACGTTTGAACAATTCGAATCTCTTCGCCTTCGAGGTCTCGACTATCTCCGGCTTCTCGAAGCTGAAGCCAGCGGATGGTGTGGGTCATTCTACCTTGCACCAGCAAGAGCCCGGCAAGACTGTAGGACGACACAGGAGAGAGGAAAGAACTTGAGTTCTGCTATCAGAAGCTCGTGAAGCTTGATAGCGGTGATTCCTCTTAGGACGCCGCGTCATGATATCTCAGATCACTGATATCGAAGAAGGGAAAGGCTAAAGCTCAGGCAGTTTGGGAAGATTGGACGGTGTAAGTATTTTGATTTGAAATTCGCTCGGAACGACTCCTTCAAGGTTCGGGCACAAGAAATCTCCTTTTCTGAATAAAAATGTTATTGCTCACATATCGCTTTGGCTTACCGAAAATGAAAAATGTTCTGAAGTATCATCCTTTGAAATCACAGTGGACACTTCGAGAACTGGTTAGTCCATCAAAGAGACGCTCTCAGTCATACGTCGGATCTAGCCTTGGACCATTTGCAGTGCATCATGCATCAACCTCAGCAAGGTATGTAAATCGACATTAGAAAATCTGCTCCTGTTCGTCGGTATGTTAATCAACAACGACCAACGGTCGCGGCGACTCCTGGAAAGATATGCCCTCATTCCTCAAAGGGGTCGATGACGTTAGTAGAACAAAGCTGAAGGGTGTGAAATAATAGCAAACTGTTCAGGGTATTATATTCTTTCAACCTACTTCTTCCCAGTCAAGCAGCCTCTTCAGAACACACAGAGCTACCCCCGACCTAGTCGACCTAGTAGTCCTCCGCCTCGGCCAGTATTATCGCAGCCCAATCGAAGCAATCCTTGCAATCGGTCTTCCTATGTTGAGTACATTCATGAATGATCATGTCCCGTCGTTCGTCCTTCTTGTTAGTAGCCAGAATTCCGATGGCATATACGTTGAGAGGGGTGCGGTCTGGCTACTCGGCTTGGTGAGACAGGTGACGCCAGAGTAAAAAGCGCCAGCGAACGTACTGAAAGAGCCTCTTCAAAGTCCACAAACCGCTCATCGTTCTCAATCTGAACGTTGTTCACCATTCGCAGGTCGTACCCGCAGCTGAAGCAATGCTCCCAGCCATGCTTCTTGCAGAATGCGAAGTCGTTCACGTTGATGAGTTCAGCTGGCATCGAGTTGAGTGGTATTATTAGAAGATAGTGAAGGGTTTAAGTAAAGTCTGAGGTATTGTTGAGGTGTCTTGATGAAAAGATGATGAAAGAAGTATTACTGTGGCCACTAAAGTCAGATCATTATAAAACAAAGGGCCACCGAACAAAAACGAACCTGTGTTCTTGTTGTATAAAGACGGTATTAGACGGTAAAGTTATGTATCTGTGGAACAAAGCAGCAGAAGGTCGGATAGAGCCAGCGGAATGAGGTCTAAGGAGAACCAAATGCTGCAGTAGCCAGCAAAGAGCGAAGCGCCACGCAAGAGTCTCGGTCGTAGTGTGTTTAGGCGCCCGATGATTCCACGTGGAGAGCACGTGATTCCATTAACTCCGACCAGGTCTGCGGTATACATTTCTTATCGATATATCTGTCTGCTGATCACCGCGAACAGGAAAACAATTATTGCCTCAGCGTCATCTGAGGGTCCAATACCGGGCCGTTCAATGTTCACGAACAACAACGTTTTATTATCGAGGTGTATAACAAGTCAGAGAAGCAGCATGCATGTGCATGGTTTCATTCCGCTCGTACGTGATGAGGAAGTCCAAAGTCGAAAACGCGCGTCCTATCATCATCACTGGCGACCCGCGATAAGGCTTTCTCAGTTTAAATAATAAGTCTTGTTCCCTTGTTTTCCGGTGGATCTATAACGTTACTGGTCCATTATGCACTGGATATCTGTCTTGCGTTTGGTCTACTCTTTCTCGTTCTTAGCAGCTGCCGGCGCGTCTTCCTCATATTCTGCACGTCATGAGCAGCTCGCGAAACGAGTAAACGGTGTATCGAACGATTCGAGCGTGTTTGGGAACGCGCTCAATTTCTGGACTAAACTCGAAAGTGGTGGATGGGATGTAAGTCTGGTTCACTGTTTCTCAAAGATAATCCAAGTATTCTTCGCATGGCACGATGATAACCAATGCTTGGTAGCTAACTCGTGGCAACACAGAAGGTGCATTAACACTTCCAATGCCTCGTAATGGACCTATCATTGTTCAACCTAATGCGACGGCATTGGTTGTTATCGATATGCAGAATTTCTTCCTCCACGAGAGCTTGGGAGGAGATCCATTGGGGAGAGCTATCGTCCGTACGTCTACCTTTGTTTTCTGCGCCTTTGATGCACATGTTCATCGTTCTAACGGCACGCAACGACGCATCTAGCTACGACAATAAACGCAATTCACGCCTTCCGGAACGCTGGGATGCCGGTTCTCTGGACTAACTGGGGCCTAACGGAGTTTGATTGTCAGTATTTCAATCATCCCCCACATTCTGTGAACTTCATACTGTCAAATGCCCCCGGCCTTTATCCGCGGTTTTTCATCAGACGGTACATCTGCAACCTCGTTCGGGAGCGATATGGGCTCTGTGGTTGTTCCCGCATCTGACCCGACTATCGCTGCGAATAGCACAACGCCTGGACCAAATGCGACGATCGAGGCGGGACGCTTGCTCATGCGGGGAAGCTGGAACGCGCAACCGTATGTCGTCTCTAGACCCGAAGGTTGATCAGTTGAAAAACCTAGTGTTCGTGTATCCAGCTGGGGTGATTTGTTCACAGAACAAACACAGGGGGTTGCGCATGGAACAGACTTTTATTTTAATAAAAGTACATGCGATTTTGTCGCTTTACTGTTTATTCATTGATTCACACTGAACACCGTTGTAACAATAGATCGCCTTTCTGGAATGTGGGGCCCGTCAACCCCAATGCAGACGTGGCTTCAAGACAACAGTATGACGACGCTCTTCTTCGGAGGTGTGAACATTGATCAGTGTGTTTGGGGAACTTTACTCGAGTGCGTACGGAAACTTTCGGGTTGTAGAACTCCAAGCTAATCGCGTGGTCCATTGCTACGAAGTTCCTACTACAAAGCGTACGACGTTGTCCTCGTCGACGACATTTCAGCGACGACATCGCCTCTTGCTGCTACGCAGATGACGGATTTCAATGCAGTCTTGAACGGGTGGAGGGCGAATACTACAGACTTCATAGATGCGCTGATGAACGCGACTGGAGCTTCGTAGTCAGTAACTAGTCACTCGGAGGTGGGATCCAGGAACTATATTCCGAAAGAAAAATATCCGAAACACAAGACTGGGATGTCCTTTAATGTACATTTTACACTTTTGTAAAAGCAAATACGACTTCCGGAATCTCTGTGAAGTTCTCTGGCACAAAATATGTGAGATTATAAAATGGCAAGCCGTTTATCGTGGTAGCCCCGTAAACCAATGTCCGATTATTCACTTCCACCAAGTTTCCCGATATCTTGAGTGTGAGCCCAGGAAGCTCTGCAAAACCATTCGTTAAGAAATCATTCTCAATTGTAGTGTGCCGGAAGCCGGAAATCAAAAAGCTCATGGCTTTAGAGGTGGTGCTGTTATCTGGGAACGCCTGAGAAGGAGGGTAGGATACCGTGAGGTTTGAAGGTCCTGCGACTGCGGTGATAACTGAAGAGGTAGGATAATGCTGGGTATAGTGAGCCAGAGCTTATTCAAATCGGCACGTTGCACAAAAAGACAAGGACCCACCAAAATCCAACCTACTTGGCCGGTAGGTGTAGACCACAGAATAGACGCCGGAACATAAACACTGGGATTCGTAGCAGCTCCTCCAACTACGTAGTTGTCCACTTGAATGCCGCCAACACTGAGACCATCCCCAGTCCACGAGGTATAGTTCCGAGGATATGCGGCGTTGTCGAATGGAGGTGACACAGCTTGGGCAAAAAACGAGTGTCCGGTGCTGTTGAGTGTCTTGAGTTGGGAGATCACAGAGTCAGGGACGTAAGAATCGTGGAACTTGGCGATGAGTGGAGTCCTAGGTAGAACGTCGAAGATAGAGACTTTAGGATTTATAGAATAAGCGGACTCACAATGTCAATATGGCACCGTCGCTATAGTGTTGACTACCAACAAGTGGCACTGGTAAGGGTGCGTTCTTGTCGTCAATTCCACCGATCAAGCCCGCGATCTGAGCACCTAAAATACCGAAGTAGTTACGCTGAAAAGATTATCTCCGTGACTTGACCTAGAGATCTCAATGACAAAGCTAGGACATACCATATCGTAGCCATATGCCCTATCCCAGGGACCGCCCAGGGTGTGAAGCGTAGGATTATAGTACATTCCAACATCAACCCAGATCTTGCTGATCAAGTCCGTAGCACGAGAGACGATGGTAGAATTTTTGGGCATGTATCCCCACAGCGACAGAGCATAAAGCACAACACCATTGTATGTCCCGCAGTTGTACTTGAGACACAGCGCGTCAGAAGAATTTGAGGCCAACGTGAAGAAACGTTATTCACCTCCGGAAGGGTGTTGTACACATCGAACGTGGCAATTCCTTCTTCAGCCCATACTTCGGCCCAGTAGCTCATATTGGCATCGCCCATCATGTTTCCAACGTATGTAGCAGCCATTATCCTCATGAACCTAGTCCATTAAATGAGGGGCTGGAGAACACAGGCTTGCAACAGACTTGCCATGGGTTACTGTATGCCGGATATACTGAGCGGAGCAAGTTCACTGCGCATGGTAAGAATCAGATACTGTGACAAAGACTCACGATTGTCTCCGTTAATGCCACCACTCCTATAGCTATCACCTACAGTTGCGTTGTACATGCTCTCCTTCAAAAGGGTGACCAGGTCTGGTTCTAGCAGATGTTGGAATTCCTCCATAATGATGATAAAGGAAGTGCCAACGAACAGAGCCTGATTGGGGTCATATGAATTATAAATCTTTACGAAGAAATTAGTGACAATCCTTACTGATTAGGACACAGATTTACCGAGGGCGTGTAGGTAGCACCGGGGTCAGGAGCATCAGGATCGTCCTTAAAAGTTCCATACCAGACTTTGCTGGGGTCTTTGAACTGCACTTCCGATCAAGACACAGGCAAGGGATAACATGAAAGGGGGAGTAGGGTACCTGATAGGACACGCTTCATTCGTGTTAAACTATCGACACAAAGGACGGAAAACCACGATGACAACTCACACATCTCTGAGTACTTGAGATGCCACCACCACATCATCGTTTTCATTGCGGGCCAAAAGACCTACAGCATACCAAGCAGAATATCGAACGGAGTCGAACTGGATTTGAAGGGAGATCAGCACAACTAGCAGAATAAAAGCTCATGCGTTGACTCACCAGAAACGTCCCTACCCCACCCCAGTTCAAATCCAGTCCCGTCATGCCAACTTCAAATAGTCTCCTCTGGTTCGACGAGAGGGTGTCGAGATACGAAGAACGTCGATTTGCAGCACCTGACGCTAGACATGTCGGTAGAAGACATCGAAGAAGCAGCAACAGCAAGCTCCCGAAAGTAAGCTTCAACATGTCGCGTCGAAGGGGGCTCAAAATCAAGTCTGCAAGCCGTGAAGGTCTTCAAGAAACTGCTTCGTTAAATAGCGCACGATTCTGGAAGATATCGCGTAAATGGTGAGCACACGACTTCGCAGTCGGGATAAACTTACCACAGGATGGTTCATCGGCATATATAGTCAAGATATTGCGATCCCTCGTGGACACACGAAATTAGCTTGGAACACGATACTTGAGAATAACTTGGCCGGTGGCGTATTGGTCAAGGTGAAAGGTTTGTACAGGACGTGCTCGGACTACAGCTTAGTTTCATGGCTATTTATTGTATTTCCAATGCAAGTATTTTCCCTATTTACCCGTCCAAATAGAGACTCAAGCAGTACAGTCAGACTTACTTATGTACCGAATAATATTGAACAGGAGGACTACTTTTGTTAGAAAAAGAAATTGCATGTACAAGAAACGATCCGTCCGACAAACTAAAATTCCAGATTACCAAGGAGCAGGCACACCCGATGCTGAAGCACCAATCTCCGTGAGGTTAGTCAAAGGATCTAACGCTCCCTTGTACTGGGGTAAAAACGCTGCATCAGTGTACGGGCAATGGACGGATGGCGATCCCTTGTATATTGGTGTGAAGCTTGCACCGCAGATCTCGAAGGGAGTGTACTCGTCGTAGGAAATCTCGACAGCATTACGAGGATTACGCTCCCCTGCTGCAATTCGTTGCCGAGCCTGTTAAAGAATGAAACATCTTCAGCTGTCGCTACCACCGAAAGGGCATATATGCACATACCTGAGTAGCAATCTTTGTGTCTGGCTTCAGCTCGAGCAACCTTCTGGCGAAACGCGCAGCATGAGCTTGATTGTTAGCCTTCGTAAACACACCAATGGCGCTGCGAAGTGCGATTTGGAGATGTGGAGGCTGTAGCTGACAATGTGTGAAGTACGCGGCCAGCTCCAGGTTCCGCTGTAAATTATCGGGGTCTGCTTCTGCTACCCGTCGCCGTTCGAGTTCAATAGATACGCCGAGCAAGTACTCGCGTGCTGCCGTAATAGTTTCTCTCCACTGCAACAAGCACGAAACATTAGGCCAATGACAAACGCAGACAGAAACCAACTTACCTGCTTAGCCTCGTCATCAGAAGTGAGTGGGATGAGGAGCAATGCCTGGAGCACAGATCGGAAGACGAGCTGAGCATCAGCAAGTTTGTTGCCAGACACAGCGCGGTACCCTTCTGCTAGCTCAGAGCGCACAGACTGAAGGGTCCGTGCAGCGACGGGAAGTACCTTGCTTGGCGCGGACTCGGTAGGATTGCGGCGGATGTGAAGTTGTAGAGGAGATAGTGATGCCACAGGTGAAAGGTACGTATGAGAGGAGCGGTATATTGATATAAATAACGGTTTCAAGGGTTCAAAGTTTACCACTCCGAGTTGGCGGTGTAGAAGCTTTTGAACAGAGGAAATAAATAAAATGATGACACAAACCTCAAGAAGGCACTTACCTGCATAGCCGTCTCAAACGACCCAGCAGCGACATGATCTGCCGCCAAAGGAGAGTTTCTTACCCAATGTTCGGTCTCGCTGACTCCAGGTGAGGCACCAGCACCTAGCTCTTCCTCTTCCTGTGCCGCTTCTTCAGCCTCCTGCGCGGTAGTGAATTCGCCACCATCCGCATCCAAATCCCAGCCTGCTTCTTCAGCATCTATGTTATCATGTTCCTCTTCATCCCTAGCCCAGTCATCCAGTGCTGACGAAAGTGCCGCCGATCCAGCAGCAGCAGCATCGCCATTGACATAGGCAGGCTCAATGCCACCCTCAAGGCTTCCGTTCGCTAGTGCACGATCGAAGAAGTTTTCGCCAGTGGAGAGTGTAGGCCATATGAGGTCGGTAGTGGGAGTGATAACGGGTGGCGGCTTAAGCTTGGACGGACCGAAAGATGGCACGTCATCCACGTCAGCCGGGGTAAGCCCAGCGGCTTCTAGAATCTCCTCCGCAAGCTCCTCGAACCCATTGCTCTTCGCAGTGAGGTACGCCAAGGGATCTGCGATTGGTCAGTCTCACGTAAGCTCTCGTGCCGAAGATCACTCACACATTCCGACGTCTCTCAGAACCGCTATTCGCCCACGCACGTCACCAGCATAAAGTGCATTGTGGAACCTGGACATCGGGTTGCCTCTAGCGTCCGCAATCTTCTGCATCTTGGAGAGTTTGTCCGTGCTACCAGTGGCTAGATACAAGAAAGACAATTTGTCGAAGTTCTTGGTCTTCTGATAGGCTTTTTCCACAATCTGAGAATTACAGGAATAAGGGTTCGGCAAACGCGTGGTTTGTGGAATAACGACATACCTTGTGGTCACCGTGCTTAAGTGCCTGTTGTGCCAACCGCTCCCAGCACTCTGGTCTGTTGATAGTCTCTGCGGTCTCCACCGCGACATCCAAGTTTCCGCACTCGATGGCAAGCTCGAATCGTGTAGTAGTGTCCTGCACGAAATGTAAAGCAATCTATCGAATACCGATCAGAACCACGAGTATACAACAATTCCAAAGCTCATACCTCAGGGAAACCTTTTTGCTGCAAGTACGCAATGATACTTTGGCCGAGCAGAGTAGAGGTTTTTATGATGTACAGCATCTCCTCATAGTTATTCTTTAGCAAAGCAAGTTTGAACCTGTACTCCGTGGGATCAAAAGTAATAGTACGTGGCCTTGCAGAGCGATCGAGACAATGAATAGTCTTGCCCTTGACGCAGGTAAGGTATACGGGGTTGTCGAGCGTGCAGATCACGCCATGGTCGCTACAGATATTTTAAGCACTGAGCGAACGATTATGATGATTTGAAACGTACCCTTGAGAAAGACAGTACTTGACGTGATTAAGCGTTGAGTAGATGAAGACGCCCGAGTCATCCCAGGCGCCTGACTTGATTCGAATTGTTTCATGGATGAGACTATGCTGAGCGAAAGTTCTATTGGCGATGGTGATTGCTAGAAAGAACGTACGTATCAAAACAACAGAACAATCAAACAGCAGAAGCCACCTACTGTGCTTGCTCATTAGAGCAACAAGGCTATTATCTGAGTTCCACATCACATATTTAACCGGAGGGCTGTTGATTTCGGCAATGGTCTTTTGCTGCTGAATATCATAGAGAACAACAGATGAAGTCGAGCTGAGTATAAGGCACGCTGTCCCGCCATAGAAAACCTCGTTGGTTTGTACAGGGGGCTTGATGGACTTGACGACTGAGTTCGATAGATCTCGCACTTCGATAGTCTGTCCATACAAATGTGAAACACTTTAAGCAACATAGAAAAACAAAACGCACCTGAGTTGCCTTGTTGAGAACAGCAAAACGATTCCTCGCAACAAAGATTGCGCTTTGTCCGTTCCCTCTTTTACCATCTACACTGGAATCCTTCAGCTCTCCACCTTGTGCCGAAGTCTGCCCAGGCAGCGCGGTCAGCTCATAGATGCCATTATCGCTCGAGATGGTCACAATGACAGCTCGTTCCGCAGGGTTGAAGCTCAGCGTTCTGGGAGGTGCATACGGGCTGCCAAACTTACGCACGCTCAATAGGCCGATGTCAGAAGCCGTTTCAAAGTCGTAGGAGCGGACGTATTTGTCCCGGATATAGTAGAGTGTATTCTGGTGCACTGAGAATGCTGGCCTCTCCCGCTCAAGCTTGAACACGATGAGACCACTGTCGTGGCCTGCGGCAAACAGGGTGAGGTTAGGATGAGCAGCAAGTACCCAGAATCGGTCGTGCTCCCTCCTGAACGTCTGAATAGAGGAACGCTTGGCAAGGTCCCAAACGCGAACAGTCTTGTCCTCCCCACAAGACACGATGAGCTCGTGCTTGGGATGGAACAGCGCAGTCGAAACATTGTTGAAGTGGCCGCGACAGGAATCGACTTCCCAAGCTTTAGTCTCGCTCATTCGCCAGATCTTGATGGTTCGGTCATCAGCAGCGGATATAATGAGGGGTAGGGTAGGATGGAAGGTAGCGTAGTTGACGCCACGATCATGTCCTTCAAGCACATATTTGACAGTGGAAAAGGTGTCGAATGTTTCGAAATTTCCCGGGCCAGAGTTAGGAGAGCCTTTGCGCAGTCCGGATATATCCCAGACGCGCACAGTTTGATCCATGGAAGCCGATACTACAAGATCATCTTTCGGGTGGAAGAAGGCGGACATAACGTAGTGAGAATGACCAGTAAGGACGGCAATGCAGTTGCGGGATGTGCTGTTCCAAATCCTTATAGTTTGATCGTCAGAGCATGAAATCTGTTGACATTGAATATGACGCTATCAAAGAGAGATATCGAGACGCACAATCCAGGGCATCTCATGATGAAATTGCACAGTTCGAAGGTAGTCTAGATGGCCGTGCAAAGTGAACAGACATCTCCGGTTTTGAGGTCGAATATCTACGACCCGTAAGAGAAGATCAACAATTCAATTCGCAAGATCACGTACCCCAGACACGAATTTTATAATCATCTCCACCAGATACAAGTAAAGCTCGGCTCGGATGGAAATGGACACCTCGGACGGGCCCTGAGAGAAAAGTCAGCATACCCTCTAGGCACAAACGACGAACGACGTGCCTTCGTGCTCTTCAAAGCGATCCACAAGTACGCCCATACGATAGTTCCAAAGCTGTATACTGCCATTGTGTAATGCCGCGGCCAGTAACGGTTGTGTTGGATGAAATGCAAGCCCTTTTTTCACGAATTTTAAGTCCACAGTATGTTTTTTTCGTCGAACTAGACTGACCCTTTACGCGGTTGCTTTTGGATTCGAACTTGGTGAGCATCACCGACATGGTCGGCAGTACAGAGATAAAGCTCCCAAAAGAACTGTACGAAGAATTTAGGTGGGATTTAGTGCAGAGACGTGGCCGTGACAGAAGATTCGGTGAAGCAACGTGACTGTCACGTCCTGTCTCCCCTGAGCACTGCAGCGTTGAACGGGTGTTCGAGCGCTCACTATTCTGAATCTCTTCAATGCCCCTGTAATCAAGGAAATGGCCAAATTTTTCTAGCCGCTTGCATCGCTCTCGTCGCGGTGGTAAGGTGATGAAGATGCGCTCCAGCATCTGGCACAAGGTCTTCCGATGTTTTCAAACGTTTTCCCGGGGCCGCTCTCAATGTGGAAGCGACACGGCATTTATTCTGCGCTCCAAGGTCTTCCGTAGGCAGATAAAATCTGTACACGGTCAACTTACCGTCTTGCATGGATGCCCGAGCTCCTTGCCGTCCATTGCGTTTCTTGTTAATACATGGCTGCCCCTGTATAATGCTTTGGGTCTTACCGGCATGCTGAAAGCGTGCGCTAGGAATACATTCGATCTGAAATATAATCTACAACCCGTGTGCAAACGAGAAGGTCATGTATGTCCCTCTCGAGATACTAGTACTCTCGGGGTGGATCCTTGAAAACGGGTCGGGTAGACCTAAGGCCACGCAGGGCACCGGCATGACAAGGGGTGCTACTCTGGACTATCAGGTCCTCGCGGGGTATACATAATGGCAATGCTGAATGGTCTAAAAATCGTATCGCTGTGTCCACCAAACGTGTAGCAACTTGTGATATGTACAACATCTTTATATGCATGGCCCTTCTGTGTATCCTTCCGACGTATCAGCGACAGGCGACTGGGGACAATACATAGTAACTACACAGTCTCCATACTGTGCAAGTCATTCGATCCTCGAATGGCCACACAGGAGTTACGTGCTCAACAGCTTTTCGCTATTCAAAGCACATGTACAGACAAGAATACCAAGCACTAATCTGACCTCATCTCCGCAAAACTGCGCATCGGATCCGCACAAAGGTGTACTTTTGCAAAGTCGAAATTCAATAATTTGAATAAGCACAGCTAGAAATATATTCCGGTCCAATTGAGAACCCTAGGTGGAAGGACTTCGTGGTCCGTAATGCCCCAATCGATAGTGCGCATCGCGCAGTACATAGGGTAAGGGTATATAGAGGGTGTCCAACTATTCCAGTAATATGTTTTAGCTATGTTGTACAATTTAGTATACAGTTTGTGTTATAGCACTCGATAAAATACAGTGTAACATACCATGCTTATGGAAATCGAAGTGAGGTTGATGGATAGTTTAAGAGATACCGTGGTGAAAGTCGTGAGCATAATGACACTTTTGTCAGCGCTTGAGCAGCTTGATATCCGTTTCAATCCTATACCATACACTCTTCATCCTTGTTGCGTTGCCCAAACCAGGTACCAACATGAAACTGTGCGTTCTCCGAAGTGACGTGCTGTACCCATAGCAAGAGCATAACAATGCTTAGTGCTGCTCCAATGCCGTAGTACGCGCCGTAAGATGCTCCGAAGATGAACAAGAAGTTCGCAATGAAAAACCCAAGACCCCATAGTTGCAGAGCCTGCGGGAGGGCGTAAACCAGAGCAACAAACTGGAAGTCGTATCTCTCGGAATGAATACCCTCAAGGTGCTCATACTATAGGTGTCAAGGTGAGTAACGGGTACCCGTCCCTTCATGGAAAACTCACTGCTTGTGTTGCTGTCGCATCCTCCAGCCGGTCATAGCGGTGCATCAGCAGAGCCGCAGTGAGTAAGCTAGCCCCTGAAAGCGCAGCCGAGGTAAGAGCCAGCGGGAGCCAAGGCTCGAGAACAAGGAGGAAAGCATGAAGCCTAAGGTAACCCAGAAGCGGGGTTAATAACCGATGTAAAATGGCCGAACACGAACTCACAATAGCAAAGCAAACGCCTGGACGATACACGGGAAAGAAGGAAGTAAACACCAGTCGATTTGCACAGCCCTGACAGACCGCACTCACCCCTAATGACGCTCGCCTCCATCCCCGGAGAGTATTCTTGATAAACGGCTGCCACTCGCTGATGTACACCAAGTGGTCAACAAATACATCGGTCAACTGAGCCAAGAATCTGTCGGATGTCCGGAAGGTGAGCCAGCTAGACACTTTCGAGATCCGAGAGTGCTGCGGTGGGTCATAAATGATTGCTTGGTCCCGAGACAGTCGGCTAGTCTCTTGTCCGTAGTGCGTCTGGAATCTATTGTTGCCTACATAGAGTCAGCACCGGATTTCTTTCTACGCAAAAATGACCCAAGGTCCACTCACAGACTTCTTTCCAGAGGCGGGCTGTGTGAATAGCAGCTCGGTCAGTGAGGAAACAATGCGCGAGGGTAGTTACGTACCAACAGCACATACTTGATGACCGTCGGTGTTATGCTCGCGCGCTAGTTTAAGCACCTCCACGAACTGCGAGTAGTCCGAGCGGCAGTAAAAGAACGTCGACGTTTTTGAAGTCGTGTGATCTTCCGGAAATGGCTCGTCAGAGCTAGAGACGACAGAAATCGCGATCTTATGCATACCTATCAATGCATGCGAAAAGATACATATCAACTCGTCAATGAGCTTGACAGGAAGACCGCCGGAATGCATGGGAAAATGTTCGACGTGACCCCAATACAACTGCTCCAAGTACATTTCTATACAGAATCCTATGAGTGATGCCCGGTGAAAAAATGACAGTGTACTTGCTGAGGTGAGATGGGGAATCTACATCTGGAATGTCAAGATCCTGGTTTTCCACCGGCTCCAACCAGAACTGGGATCGAGTGGCGTGGTCAACCAAATAGTATGCACAACCCGTGTCTTCCATCATGATGAACAGCTCGAGCGTATCCACTAGAGGAATATTTTTCTCCTCTAGCATGGCTTCAATGTACTTTGCCCAATACAGCACTTTAACCAACGTGTCCGGGGCATAAAGATACTCCTCAGTGCTGACATGTAGAGACGAGTTCCTGCAGAAGTATAGCTGGCCTTCTGGGTGAAAGTGCGCGGCCCAGTGAGGAGGAAGATACTGCGGTCTGAAAGGGCATCGTTCAGAAAGGAACGTCGCAAACACTGATCGGTCGACGCACCTTGCTTCATTTGAGTACTGGTATCCAGGAGTAAGCACAACAGGGTTTGAATACGCACTGGATGCGGACAGTGAGACAGAAGAAGAACACGACACGAGAAACAGCGTTACAATGACCGCTTGCTATAACGACCGGTAGCGAACGTGGTGATGGGTCGCAAAACACCATGAGGAACGACAGCGAGTTCAGCGTAGCCCTTTTCTGAGGTGAAGGTGTTCATTTTCGCGGAAGTGAAAGGATGCACGAGATATTGCGGGTCCAAGTCCAATGGATTACGGTTTTAATAGGAACCGCTCATAAGCAGTGCACGCTGCAGGTCACACGCGGCGGTGATTCGGATGATGAAGCGGTCCACTGTCATAACTTTTACCGAACCTGTGAAGCCACAAGGCCGTGCTGCACAGTGTAAATCGGTGTCGTTGCGAGAAAGGTGTGGAGTGGACAAGGAGAATTCTTTGTTGAATGCGACGACTGGGGTACTGACTGGTACTGAGCGCTAGCGCTTGAGCTATCTCGGCGCTTAAAGAGCGCTTATATGGCAGGCCTCGACTCGCCATGGGGGGTCGCAGGTTGATCAGTAAAAGGCGCCTGGCTCGATTCGAACTCTCTTTTCATATCTGTCACTCACAGCGATGAGCTCCTCAAAACGGTATGTTCTTGTCTACTACAGCTACCTACCTCAATATATAACCCAGCACTTATCAGAGAAGAAAAAAGCTCCGAAACGAGCCAAGCGCCGCCCGAGTCCGAAAGCGCGGGGCACAGCGAGGACCCACAAACTCCAGCAAATACTTTAACACCCAGCGAGCCCAAGGAACCGTCAACGGAGGGAAATTTACTCTCCAAGGAAGCGGAGGAAGCTAAAGAGGAAGAGCCGACGGAGGATGATTCGGATTTAGAGCCTGTGAAGCCTGAGTGAGTCTTTCTTTTTCTTCTGGAGAATTCTCGTTATCCTCATTTCTATACAGTCAGGGCTTCCGTGGAGAATTAACTCACCCTGTCTCTGGAAAACCGAAGCCTCGGCCTAAGCCTCGTTAAATTTACTAGTATGTCACACAATTTGTTGACACCAGTGCTTTCCATATCGCTCACGATCAACTCCGGATTTGTATAAAGACAGACACATGTATTGCTGTATATGCCAACGCGATTCCTTCCTGGTTGTATCAGATCGTTACGAGTAGATGTAACTATGATCGTCTGGACCCATCGCATATTGGCGCGCATTATCTGAGCCTGATAGTCGCTGCCTTGACTTCAAATAGCTTTCAAATCGTGCTCATTCAGGGAGTTCAACGTGACTCAAAGGTGCTCAATGACAGCTCAATATCAATGATCAACGTCAATAATCTGCAAGTCTTGTGTCCCAGCGATCCCCGATTTGACGGTGTGCGGCCCCCGCATGGACGTCTCAAGACCTGCTTACCTGCTTCTGTGTAGGCTTTCACAAGTTTGTCACCTACCCGTGTATTCTTTACATCGAGCTATCTCGAGAGCTAATTCCGGGGGCAAATGCAAGTCTCAACGACAGTAAGTGTCCGGTCCGATTCTACCTCAAGGTCCGGATCCTGACTCGTGTGTTTCTAGTGTCCCCAAGTGTTTACGGAGAATTCTAAAATGGGGCTCTACAGCCTCAGATCTTCAGCATCTTGTAAGATCAGGAAGTCTACTAGTGCAGGAGACTGCTCTGCTCGAAAACAGCCTGGGCGAGGTGCTGTCAAAATAAATCAGTACGAGTCCATATGATTTTGAACTTATTGCTAGTGGGGCCAATTTTGATAACTCCTACTCAAACAGTTGCCTACTCTTCTTGAGCGCCTAATTACGAGCGTAGTAGTAGAGTCTCTTCGCTCCATATCATCGGGTGTGTGATACTCATCGTCGATACTCACCGAAGAAAGTGCCTCCGCTTAGTACAAGTCGTTGACATACCATAACATTCAATTCAACCCGGAGAACCAGCATTCGAAACGTAGATTTTAGGCCACTCGCTCACTTGAAGCACTTTTTCAGCAACGGGAACACACGGAGGCGATGGCCATAGGTGTACATCGCAATGCTTCACATCGGGCTCAAAAGTTTTGGACTTAGTGACCACAGCAAGATGAATTCAGAAAACCAGTGAATCAGTTGTGGATATTTGGTTTTCGAACGCTTTCAATGTTCAGCTCGTTGACCTAGGGAAAGACTGCCTTTTCCTGGTTTGAAGGCGTCACAAGATACTTTATATTGACAAGTATCCCTTGGAACAAGCCTCACTGTATCGTTCCTATCAATACGAAATCCCTAGTCCAGGACCATCAAGTACAAAATCGCAATCACGATGGCGCCTATATCGACTCGGGGGCGATAATGATATCCTGCGAAGGGCACTATTTTGGAAGTGCTGTCGAGGAGTGTTGAGGAGTGGCCACACTCATGTCGATCCTGTCTAAACTTTCAATCAACATTAGAGGATAAGAGCTAATGTCTATCAAACAGCTTTCTTAATTCGTCTTACGTGGTCTCGGACAGATATCGAGCCGAGGACTCGATGATGCTCCGCGTTCAGATCAGGAGGAAGAGCGCTACCAGAGGATGTACCATAAGTGCCACGGGGAAGTGCCTGCTCAGGAGTCGGTGTGGGTTCAATTTGATAACTATCAGCACCTACTAGATTGTTACCAAATTACCTAGCTTCTCTTCTACCACCAGATTTCCCGATAGCATCAAATACAGCTCTGAGCTTTCATCAATATACTTATTTGATCTGTTAAGCGACAGCAAATGAGTGGGTAGATTCATCAGTCAGTCTTCTATTTGTGCACCGATAGAGAGACTTGTAATAGGAGAAGGGTGAGCAGGGGTATGTCACTGTGACTTCCTAGGACAGACATATCATCATCGGGAACCTTGACGAGCTTTTCGAACTCTAAGCGCTCAGTGTGAACCACCAGTGCGATTACGCTCTCATTCCTGGCCGATAGTATTGTCGATAGCAGGAACCTCAGCGAAAGCCCTGCGGGAAGGATCTGTCCCTCGCCAACTGCTAATCATGAAGCATGGTTGATTAGCTATCAGCTTCAATGTCGCCTCGTTGTCTATTCGTAATCAACACGATTAGCAGCTGAGACAGTGAAAGACTTACAAGTAATAGTCGGCCCGTTTGCTGACCTGTAGCGTTCCATAGGCTAGGTATGTAGCTGAAGCCCACTTCCCATCGCGATTCGCAGTTAAGCACTTGAATTTGCAAGGACATCCGCAATTGGATTTGAACTACTTGAATCTGAACATCAAGATCTTATATACCTGGCGCTCACCAATCAACGAGTATGATGAGTCTACATAAGACCTGTCAGCATCGACCAAAGCCCCGTCGAGGAATAGGGTAAGCCTGGTACTATAGCAAGAAGTTTGTCGTTGAACCCCCCATTCCAGACTCTGAAAACCTCATAGATAGTCCTATAGTCCTGAAGAGGGATCCGAATGAGTCGAGGCGCATTCCATACTTACTAGCGGTCATGATGAAGTGCTTCGGCGTCAAAACTTTCATAGAGTCATATGGGAAGCCAATACTTGCCTCATTTTAGGGATCATGGGCCTCCTAATGAATTCGCCACACCAGAAAAAACTCGATTCGATCTGTTCTTTCGTCGTTCG
>JH814855.1:4033-83311 GCA_000296255.1 Omphalotus olearius VT 653.13
GATCGGGTAGCGAAATACATCTCTTGGTACCTAGAAATGGTTACTAGCCATGAGCACGAATCAGTTCGCGAGGAAGCAAAGGTTTTCTTACGTCCAACCTCGTTTGTCATAAACACCATCCCTGAAAAGATCCTGCCATCTGGTATTAAACGCCAGCCGAAAGCCGGGAGCTATTTCCTCGATCGGCTGTCGTCGTCCCCTAGTCCCTGGATGGACACCGGCGATACCAGCAAATGCATCTTCACTACCTGCTGCGACGATGACCAGATATGCCGCGCTGAACACCAGGTCCATCATCTTAATTGCCTTCAATTTGTTCTCTGTGTCGTTTTGAACAATGCAGAGACTGTCCACCCACAAATATTTGACACCAACCTCCCTAGTAACTTGCATGGCATCCTTTATCGTCTGGGGTATTTGGTTTAGGATCTCGGGATTGTCCAACGATTTCGGTTCCTCGAGCGCGCCGATATTCGCGATAGTCGTAGTGAAGAATGGTTTCCTACCCCAGACGTAACTCAAAGTCGTGTAACGACTTCCACTGGGCGGATTGACAAGACAATTCTGATCCACGTCAATGCAACGGAAGTCAGGGACTGCATCCGGGTCTGCTGGATGCTGCGATCCATGCCCCATTACCGATGGATTCTCTTTGCAAATATTCCTGTGGTGCGATGTACAGATTGCCAACCATCTCCGAACGATGGCGAAGTCAATTCGATCTTCTAAGATGGGACGAACGAAATACGATGTTGACTCAGGAGAAGGTGAATCATTCGCGAGCAGGGTAATCTCTGGGAAGAGATTGAGGGTCGTTATTCCGACAACGCCACCTGAAAGCTTTCTCGCATGTAGACTCAGCACTCGGACCTTTGGTATATGATTCCAAGGTGCTTGTGGATCAGGCTTTGGGCCATTGGTGTTCCAGCTCATTTGGATATTTACAGGCTCATTGTCCTCCAACTCCGGGACCTTATCGCCTCCAAGTGCCGTCAAAACCAATCGACACAGCGAGCATGTTTTTCCCTTCACTATGATGTCTGAAACATCTCCGAAGGAGATGGTCAAATCGTCGGGCTGATTCCACTTGTTCCATTCCTTATCGCCAGGTAGAACGACAAATTGCCTGGGACTGAGCTTTAACAGCTTGCAGGTGCCGCAGAGATCGTTATCAGGATGGGAAACGTCTGCAGGGACAGGCAACAAGGGAAGTGCGTCGGCAATAGGATGAACATTGTCTAGTGAGCTGTCAGATGAAGATACCGACTCCCAACTCTCGCTGTCGGGTTCCATAGCAGAACGTTCTAAATTGCTTGAAAGCAAGCGTGGTTAAACTGGATACCTGTGAGTAGGAGTAGGAGTATAGGAGAGTAGCTGAAAACATACGCTGCACTGTGCGTCGGCTATCCTTCAACCGTGTCGGTGTCGTTGGTGCCAGGTAAACTCGGCCTTGAACCGCAGAGGGTTTCTGCGATAGCGTGTTGCTGGCAGCGCTCGTCGCTAGCACATGTATCTTATACAATTCCCTTTCACACCTGACATAATCATTGGTCCTGCCAGACATCCAGAGGCAAATCTCAGGCTATAACAACAAAGCGCCCTGTCCAAACGCCGGTAAGTTATGCCAATAGTTCGTTGACTAGTTAACATCTGATTGATTACGAGGCGTTATTCAGGCCGGTGATCGTTAACCCACGGTGACCAAAGGTGAAAAGTTGAATACTCAATCCTTTGGGTGTAGAGCATTTTCGCAATAGTGTATTGCTGGAAACGCTCGTCGCAAGAACATGTATCTTATGCTATTTCATTCACACAGACGTAATCATTGGTCCTGCCAGAACTCTGTGAGTTGATATATGAATCTGCGTGATAGATGCAGCCGGCCCGGGTTTCTCCCGAGTCTTCCCCCTTCTTTCAGAATCTCCATGCATGACCGACGACGGTATAGCGGCCCAAGATTACTCCTAAGTATTAAAAAGACTACGCTTTATATTCAGGTAAAAGTCTGATCTATGTGCTTCTAGAGTCCATCTGCTCACCCATATATATCACAGGTGTTCGTAATCTGAACCTTATGCGTAACTCTCAGGTGTAGAGGGGTAGTATCCATTCAAGCGCCCTTACTGCATTGATCTCACAAATGCCCCGTAATCACCCGCATATGCACTTATTTTTTTTTGCAACAGATAGAGCTTGATAACTGCTTCTATCTGGATTCACGTCTGATCACCTGCCAGAATGCGAACAGCTTTATGCCGGGGCACAAACTTTAAACCTATCTTGGATCAGGATTTCTCATCGACATAAAATAGTGTCGACGTCTGCGTCTCAACTCGGTCTGTCCTCCCTCTATCTGCTAGTATGGATATCTTTATGCACAATATCGACTATTTCGCGACGCAGCACGATGTTATTCGCAAACTCGCACTTGAATTACATCGACCCGAGTACAGCAGCGGGATGCCGCTCAACTTTCACGTTCGCCTTTTCAAGCCTAAGACAGGCGGTGGGCCTGGTAGGATTCATAGTGGCTGCGGAATACTGACCGTGCCATTCGTTGATACCGGAGTGCGCTTTCTTCAAGAATTTGGAGACGCTATTTTTTCCCGCCGTTCCATCCTCGTGAAGAGCAAGAGGATAGCATTCAAGAAGAGCGATAAGGGCGAACCGGCGGATGACGTCCTTATAAACATTCGAAACACTCCGTACTTTGACCCACAAGTGGCCGAGGAGCGAGAGAAGGTGTCAAAGATTCTCAGCGACGAGTCCGTGTCAATTTCTCGGATACAATTTGGTTGGGATTGTCGAGATCAGGTGTTTTCTGTCGAATGGGATCATCAATGCGCCTCTCCGACGAAGGTGGCTTTGAAAAATCTCACCAGGCAGCTAAGTATCGACATCCCTTCCCCAGATGTTGAGATTCTCGGAGCCATCCTGGGGCTGGCATCGGAAAAGCACATCATCATAAACTTCTCTCAAATTGAGTACCTTACAACCAACGTATACTCCAGCCACGAACCTGTTATCCTACTCAATCTCCTCACACCACCCTCGTTCGAGGAAAGCTCTCTAATTTTGGCAACCTTATCCTCTGGTCAACACCTTCGTTATCCAGCACTTCAACTACAGGACGTTAACGGGCGCCCTCACAGTGACGTCGCGCCATATACTTCTCTTGCATTACGCCTTGTTTGTCAATCATCGACAGACATCCAAACATTCCGGCACTTGGCGGAAGTTGCTGGTCTTAACATTCCCATCGAAGACTATCACTATCCTGTCGAGCGTAGAGCACTTTTCTCAGAAACCTCCCTTCAGACGTTCTTCAGTTGGCTACCCACACTCGATTCCACTACTGCATATCAGGTCGAAGCTCTCGTGCGCGGGCACTTCGTCGATCCAGTGGAGATCGTTGAGCTCCGCCCGGAGATAGAGTCTTTGATGCATCATAAAAGGAGAATAGGTCCTCGAGGTACAGAGGACATCTGTATGGTGTTGCGGATGTTCGGCGCCAAAGCCCAACAACTGACCTGGTACCCCGGTGAAAAGCATCAGTCGCTCAGAGCATGCTTACATGAATGCAGGATGCAACATGATAAGATCGCAGCTCCTCAGACGAACCTCCAGACTGACGACAGTCTTTTCTCCTGTCTTCATGTTCAAATCACCCCCACTGGCATGTTCATCGAAGGCCCCATTCCTGAGCGTTCGAACAGAGTCATACGAAGCTATGCACCACAACACCGGAAATATTTCATTCGAGTCTCTTTCCTTGACGAGGGACGAATGAGGTTACAATTCAATCGGGACATCAATGGATCGGACTTTGTCCGAAGGAGAGTGAAACCGTTCTTATCCGGCGGGCTGACAGTCGGTGGGCGGAAGTGCTATTTCCTTGCGTACTCTCAGTCTGCTCTGAAAGAGCACACAGTTTGGTTCATCAGGCCTTTCATGGAGAAAGGCAAGAGGGTGGACGTGTCGAGTATCATCGAAAGTTTAGGATCCTTCTCAAACCTTCAATTTGACAAGCGGTTGATGCACTGTCCCGCTCGCTATGCGGCGAGAATTAGTCAAGGTTTCACAACTACGGATCCAACTTATACGGAGGTGGAGAACATCGAGACAATTCCAGACATTTACTCCAGTGACAACAGTTCGAATCATACTGACGGTGTTGGTACCATGTCGCTAACGCTTGCGAAGAAATTGCACGCAGACCGGCAGTCGGACAAGCGAGGTCGAAGGCTCCCTCTGAGCTCATACCCATCAGCACTCCAGATTCGGTTCCTCGGCTCGAAGGGTATGCTCAGCGTCGACTACCGGCTCACAGGCATGACGGTCTGTCTACGACCATCAATGATCAAATTCAATGGAGCAGCCTCAAAAACCATAGAAATTGCAAAAGTCTTCGACAAACCGGGAGTGTAAGTGCATACTCAGTCCTGGCGTAGATACCTCTTCATGAATCCTTTTCTAGGTTCTTTCTTAATCGCCCCCTGATCATGCTGTACGAAGGTCTAGGCATCCCCTATGAAACCTTCAAGTACTATCAGGATCTTGCAGTAAAGGACGCGCACGATTCTGTTGAATCGTTTGAGCTCGCAGGACGCTTTTTCCAGATGCATGGACTGGGAACATCATTCCGACTTCCATCTGTGATGGGAAGCCTGGTCAAGCTTGGCATATATATGATAGACAACGACCCCTTCATCGACAAATTTTTCGAATATGCCACTAATCACGTCCTGCGACTGCTAAAGCATCGAGGCGAGTCGCGTCAATTTTCACCATCAAACATTGTCACTTATATGAGAGTATAATGTGTATGCATCAGCTCGTATACCTGTCCCAGGGGCCTACAATCTCGTCGGGATCGCCGATATACATCAAGAACTTGACCCAGGAAAAGTTTTCGTATACATCAGACCCGTTGACGGAAGTCCCGCCAAGTATCTGAGCGGGCCTTGTCTCGTCTCGAGGTCTCCAACCATACACCCTGGGGACGTTCAAATCGTCCATGCTATCGGAGCTCCTGGACCGGGCTCATGTTTCAAAAAAGAGCCCTTAGCGAACACCTTGGTGTTCTCAACAAAAGGTACGCAAAGAGAACTTGCAAGTTCTGCTTCACTGAACTAAAATCTTCGTAGGCGAACGTTCAATGCCTTCTTGTCTCGGAGGAGGAGACTTGGATGGCGACGAATACAATGTCGTACCTTTAGACGAACTCTCCAAGTTTTGGGTGGATCCGACACGAATTCAAATACCAAGCTCGTACCCACCAGCCCCACGGAAAGAGGTCTATCACCCTTGCACACATGAAGACATTGCTAATTTTGTGACAGAGTATATCACATCCGATGCAAGTCCCCAGTTCCATTTACGCATCCTCTCTGACTGAACTTTATATCTGTAGGTTCTGGGATACATCTCCATCAATTGGCGTATTCTCGCAGACCAAAGCAGAGAAGGCATATTTCATAGCGATTGCATTAAGCTAGCCGACCTGCACAGTCTCGCAGTCGACTATCCCAAATCAGGAAAGCCAGTGCCAGTGGCAGATATTCCTCGGCGAAACAGTTCACTTCTGCCAGACTGGTACGCACCAGAGACGATGACTAAGCTCGACACAGAGAAATACTATCCCAGCCAGCGAGCCATCGGCAAACTATTCAGAGACATCGACCTTCCTGCAAGCGCACGAAGCGCAGATCAGACTGGAAGAAGTCAGAGGAAACGGTTTGAGAAGGAAGATGTCGAGGATGATGACGTTGATGAGCTCATCAACGTTATGGAGACCTCGTTGTTGGACACTGACGAGATTTATCAGACCATCGAAGCGCATGTAGCTGAGTACTTGGATTTAGATGACGACGATATCGCAGACACCTCGGACATACAAGGTATGTTTAGGAGCTATCGCTCCCAGCTACAAACAATTTGTAGCATGCACACGCTCTCGCGGAGCCGGTTTGCGATGCTGACAGAGGAGGAGGCGTTCGTCGGGACGATAGTAGCGAATACGACACATCCGGCGAAACGTCTAGAACATATAGCGAAGTTACGAGAGCAGACAGATGTTCTGGTGCGAGGAGTGCGGGACAACCTTGCGGGTGACGAGGAATGCACGCTCGAGGAGCGTCTCGCGCGCGCTTTCTTCGCTTTCCGACTAGCTGTGGCGTACTCGCAACGAATGAAGCCGGTGTTTGGCGCGAACAGTTTCTGGTGGATCACCCTCGGGGCTGTGTTCGAGGCCACTCGAAATATCGAAGAGGAAGAAAAGCAGAGAAGAGAGGAACTAGGGAAGAATGCACGACAAAGGAAGTACTAAGTCCTTGAGCCCGTCGAACATTTTATGACAGCAAATTGAAACACTTGACGACTTTTTTGTTGAATGTAACTTGTCCAGTAGCGCTCGAGTTCAAATATGCATACCAATTTCTTCCCTTCGGCTACACCATGAAAGGAAACACCGTATTGACGTCTTCAGCCGAGTACTTGAAACGAAGATAATATGAGCATCCTGAGAAATTCGTCGCATTCAACCGCATCAACGGTGAACATGGGGGTTGCTGAACAAGAGCTGACGTGACGCGTCGCGTTTCTGATTCAGCATGACGAATCAGGCACGTGACTAAATCTATAACATCTCACCTCACCTCGAGCTCAGCCGTATTCCAACCGTATTCTCTCAACATATCTTTCATCGTAAGTCGTATAGAAACTGCTGTTCTATTCAAATAAAAACTAATTTCAAGTACTGCTATGCTAGGACGTCTACGATCACTCTTCTTCGGCCCACCCTTCAATAAATCAGCTTTCCGTGCTCCCATGTCTTCAGGTGCGTGCACTAGATTTGTGCTACTTCTACTTTCATCTTACGACCTTCTTCTTATAGCATCTTTATCTCCACCTGAGGTCGCGACTTTTGCTGCTGGATGTTTCTGGGGCGTCGAACACATCTTTCTCAAGCACTTCTCGCCTAAGGAGAACAAGGGTATCCTGAAGACAAGTGTGGGATATACAGGAGGAAAGGAGGCATCTACCAATCCTGATTACCGAACAGTTTGCTCTGGGTCAACAGACCATGCTGAGGCTTTGAGAATCGAGTTCGATTCTACGATCGTCTCGTATGCTGAACTCGTTGGTGCGTAGCTCCACAAAACGCCTGAAATGCAATACCAACCTGTTCTTTCTAGAGTTCTTCTATCGTACCCATGAACCTACGACACTCAATCGACAAGGAAACGACAGTGGCTCTCGTAAGTTCGTTTCCTTTTTATCTTCGATCGCACCCTTATCATTCACTGTCACTGCAGAATACCGTTCTGCCATCTTCACCAACTCCCCCGAACAATCTGAAGTGGCAAAACGTGTCACCGCTGAGGTGCAAGAGAAACACTTTACTCCTAGGGGCGAGAAGATAGTGACTGAAATTAGCGAGGCTGGTCCGTGGTGGGACGCAGAGGAATACCACCAGCTTTACTTGTTCAAGAATCCATCTGGATATCAATGTCCCACTCATCGTCTGCACTGGTAGAAGTGTTCTACAGTAATCGCCGTATAACCATTGTACATGTATTCTTAGCCTATTGCATTCATTATGTCGAATACAGATTGTTTCACTGTACTTGCTCATCATCATTCTGTGTCTGCTTTTTCTTCTGCTATACCTTTCATATCATCCTCAGCAGCCTCTCATCGGTATTTCCAAAGGAAATGCCCTGATCATGATATACTCTTCTACCGAAAGACTTCTCGCAAAATTTAATTCTTAGGCGACCCTAGAAAAATTGATACGCGTCGTCGGAGTCGTACTCAACGTTCCTTCCATCCTTCCTATCTTGCCCATATCTAAACACTGAAAGTATGTAACGGATTTATTGAAGCATTCTACCCCTCATCGACACTTCTAATTAATTGGATGTAGCCCAAGGAACGAGTTGAAGTGTGCCAAAGCGCTTTCCAGACTCTCAGGATCCCGGGAAGCAATTTCCCGAATGTGAAGTAAGACGCGGCTGGTCAGAACAGAATGTATCACCCTCTCAAACCTGTCTCGCACAAAAAAATGTCAAGTTGGCCGTAGGTAGATTCAATGACACGAGAACACTCACGAAGAGAGAAGGTGTATTAAATCGGGCTTATTTAGTGACTAGGAGTAAGTGATTTGAACCACTGAATAGTGGGGTATGTGCCTTACCGTAAGCAAGAGAATAATTACTATATTGAGAAGCGAAAGCCCTAAGAAGAACATTCACCTAATCAGGATACAACACTTTGAAGTTCACGGTATAGTGTTACCGAAGAGATAAGCATAATAGATCATTCCTATGAGAGAACAGTAGTACGGAGAAATTATCGTAAGTCCAATTTTGAATAGAGCAACATGCAAGACATGCCTTCCCGGTAGACTGTTCTAGTGAGCTCGGGCATACCGCCTGAACGGTCTGGACAACATTCTTTTCAGCAAAAGTACAAGACGATGGAAGTTGCAGACCTACAGACAGCCAAACCTGGAATAAGAATGAGCAAGAATGAGACTGCATGTGTCAAGTGAGTGCGCATCCGACTCAAAGAGCGATAAGACGCACCGGTGTCAAAGACCATCAACAGGGCCCAGCACACAATCAATACACGGCTTCCAGCAACAACAAGGCAGCCAACAAGTGGAGCATCAATAGACAGTGGTTGTGAAACTGGAAGGAGAATTGAAGTTAGCATATGTTTGATAAATAATACAGGCCGACATACATCCCAACGATCGCAAGAAAATCCCCATAAACACAAAATTAGGTATCCAACAGCTTACATAGAACAGCCATAGTCCCAGTCTGATGGAGACGGAGTTTTTATAGATGGCCCATAGCCTGATCGTCAGGATCGCTGGTCGGATGCAGGGTGAGGACTCAGCCAACTACAACTTTGATCTGGAACTAACTCTCTGAAATCATGGTTCCGAATGTGAAGCACCCTGTCCGAACGCCCGGTAAGCTATGGTAGTCCGCCAATTGGCTAACATCTCACATCCGCTGATTTTGTAGTTGACTGCGCAGTACGAGACGCTAAGGCCGGTTGTAAACTGATCTGGACAGTGTTTAGTACTACGGTTCTATGACAGCAATGAATTGTAAAGTACTTACGGTGGAGAACCAGAACAACAGTATCAAGAAATGGTAAATATCGCTGAACGATATACAACACCTTCACGATGGTCCACCTGGAATTCCAAATGTATTTGATTTCAAGACTGAATGTAAGGAAGAAGTCAAAGAGAAAAAGTGTTGCGCTAACGGCTGTATGCCCTGTTAATTGCCAGCGTTCTTGGTTGTAAGCGCTACACACCATCAAAATACTGTAGAAAGAAGATCAGAACCTAGAAGAACGACTGGGTTGGTATTTCAGGCTTACTGCTACAAGCTGTTGGTGTTTTAGAGCTTGTACAAGAGCATCAGCTGCCACTCCAGCCTGAGTTTCTGTCGTTGTGGCCATTATTGTTTTCAAAGGGAGCCACGTTCTGCAAGTGCGAGATGAGTAGTGCAGTATATAAGGTCGCAGGAGATCCTCACCTTGACCCTGACCGTGCGTCTTGAAATCAACCTTGACGTGCTCGGATGCCGGTTGTCAGTGATAAACTGTGACACTGATAAATCGATGCTACTAGATGGCGTAAAGGAGTCCTTGAGTCCTACATAGCGAGCCAGCAGGAGCCAGTTTTTGGAAATGATGCGAGTACATAATGCGGGCTCCTCTGAAAATTCCCAAGCTGGTGAGACTCTAAAAAGATTATATTGAAAACGTAAATTGTTCAGAGCCATGGAAAGAGGTAGACGGGTAAAACCTTGACCTCTTAGCTGTAACAAATCGATCACTTATTTACCTGTGGTTACTGCCGGGCCTTGTCACTGATAATAATGGTTATGGGAGACATACGCTGTCATGAGAATGACACTGAATGTGCCTCTATGTGCCTTTGCACTATGAGAATGTACGCTATTTTCAATTTCGTCTATAATATCGTGATCAGTTGCCAGCTCTCGATGTTGCGGCGTTCAACGTTCAATGAATGCAACAAAGGTCAGCCTGTTGAGATTATAAATCTAAATCAGTACGCATACTTCTAAGTTCTAGGTATTTGCTGACTCTCGTACCTTTTAGATATTGACCGCAACTCGATTCCTTGGCCTGTTCCGTTTATTGTCCGTCCAATCAGTCACCAATATCAATCTTTATCGGCTAGGTTGCGATAAGCCCACGTGACGAGAGCCCGAAACCTCACACAGAGCCTTCGTCTAAGAAAGAGAAAGAAACAAGATAATGCAGATTTGTATCGTAAGTTGTATGCGAAATAGAGAATAAGAAGCGGTCATCCAGAAAATATTCAAAGAGAAAAGGCTGACGGCAAAGAGTGAATGCAGCGGCACAGACAGATACACGATAGCGTGAAGGAGATGGCAAAGAAAGAGGGTATGCACAAGATGAAATGGTACATTGAATCTGAACAGGACACAAAGTTCAAGCTCCAGGCAAGCAGCAACTGACTGTTGATAGAATGATGAAATGAAAACGATGTGATCCGAGAAATCCTAGTTTGGAGTGTAATTTAGGCTTGCAAAGAGAAAATGATGGATCGAATAGTGAGGAATGTCCGCGTTGGACCTTATGGCAATACTTTATCGGCCTAAGCTTGCTTCTGAGCCTGCGTTCGCAGCCCCTCGATGCTCGAACTCGACCTTGTCCGTGAAACGTACGGTCGAGAAGTTGATGTTTGGGGCCCCTCTGGTACACTGGGGAGTGCAGGAGAAGAAGGTATGGCTTGGCCTTCGGGAATTGGCGATACCAAGCTCATGATTGATGTCATGGAGCTCGATGATGTGGTGGAAGTGGACGACGCGGAGCGCGAACGGGAAATGTATGGTCTGGGAATTTTAGGATGTTCCATTGTAGGAGAGGCAAGGGGAGTCGACGATTGTGACGCGGTAGAAGACGACACCTTCGGCGACTTAGGTGACAAGGGTTCAGCAGAAGGGGGGGTTTGTGAGGTGACATAGTTATCTCCACTCGGCGAGGAGATTTCGATGCCATAGTCGTCGACGACAGCGCGAGGAGCTGGTCTTTCAACCATGGCTTCAAGAAGCTGCAGGAGGAAGAAATCTAAATGATATGTTCATCGAATAGCAGCCTATAGACATACCTCTCGTCTCAAATCCTCGCCGGCATACTCGCCTTCCATCTCTTCCGGCCCAAGTAACACATTTCCTTTCCTGAACACTTCACCCTCTTCTTCAACCCAGCTTCGCGACCTACAAAGACCGAGTACGACCATAATTTGAATAAGGAACCGAACAGGCATTTGAGAAGGCAGAGAGATACAGAAAAAAGCAAAGCCATTTATCAGTAACCATTGACAACCAGTAACAGAAGAAGATAGATAAAAGGAAGCATCGATTCAGGTATTGAGTCCAGAGGGAAGCTAGGCACTAGCATCCGCTGCAAGAATCAACCTTGTGAGATAGACACTCACCGAATTGTTGGTGAGTTTGCCGTCCCTTCATCCGGCTCACCTTCCTCACCCTCACTATCAGCAACAAATCTCGGAAACTTGGATGCTTCCTCGTCCTCATCCTCTGTGTCCTCGTCATGAATCAAGAACGCGGAGGTCGGGCTAAGGACCTTCTCGTATTCTATAGGCTTAGGTGGAGCGCGCGCCTTGCCTTTATCTATACGAGGTGTCGTGGGAGTATCATCCACCTCGGCGTTCACTGGCATTGACAAGATCGCCTCAGAACCAAGTGATATCGAAGAGGCATCCTGTGGCGTGGTAGGCGGAGACGACGCATTGCTAATCCCATTGCTCAACGCTCTAACCCTATCTTCTTTGACCTCTTCTCCCCAAGCCTTCTTCGCATCGCTATTAGGTGACCGAGATTTGATCGCCTCATCCAGCTTCACGCCAAGGCCTTTCAATCCTTTCAGGCCTCCTGGTAGGCCGTGCAGCGTGAGTGTAGGTCGGTTATTTCGGCCATGCGGAAGAACTGATTGGCCGCTACCAGGTAAGGGTGACACACTACCAGTAGACGGTGACGGTGATTCCTCAGGAGAAGGGGACACGCTGGCAGGCGTAGGGGTCTTCGCCCTGTCATCCATCCGTTCAACTTTCTCCAACAGCCCGGTCAACTCGTCATTAAGACTCAGTAGCTCCTCCACTCTTCCATTAGCATCCCCTCCACCACTCTCGAGAGTGCGAGCAATGGCCGACGCAAGCTCCGTGCTTATCGCCTTTGAGCGTGCAACAATATCTTCTCTCGCCGGCAGACGCTCGGGGGGCTCCTTTAGCGGTGAGAACGGTGAATCCGTAGCCGTGGGCGAGGCCATCTGCTCTGCAAGCGTAGTGCTTGAATCACTTGCCAGAAGACTTTTCAGCTGCCGGATACACGCTCTTGATTGGACAACAACATCGGTATCGAACTGTCAACAACGAAATCGAAACAGTTATTATCATAACTTACAAGCTTGCATAAGGCAATGAAAAGAGAGACTCACGATACTCTCACTCAGCTCTCCACTCGCAACAGCAAGACCAATCGTCCGCGCAAGTTCACTCTCCTCAATCATACCCCACAATGCTTTACTCTTCCCTTGCGCAGCAGCTTCCGCCTCTGCCGCCGCCGTAGCTTGTGCTTGGCGTTCTGCAGCTTCTGTATTTCGTATGCAAGTATTAAGGATCTCGCGGCATAGCCTAAGAAACGGAAAAAAATCAGACGTTCAATCGAAAACCCGGAAAGGAGGCGCTTCTTAGCCTGACCTCGCATACGCCTCATCACCAGGAGGTACTTCCAAATCCAAACACCTCACAACCCCATTCGCTTTCAAACCCTCATTCAACGCCATCACACCCGCCAACCCGACACCCTCGTTCCTTGTCAAGTCCAAATGCAACAAACTACGAGACTCGGGCAAAAACTCTGCCAGAGAAATAGCGCCGAGGGTGGTGAGGTGGGTTGAAGAAAGAAAAAGTCGTTTGAGTGATGTGTTCAGAGAAAGTGCTAGACGAAGAGATTGGACCTGTGATGAAAACATTTTAGCCAGCTGAATAAAGCAACGAACAGGAGTGGAAAACTCAACGTACACCTTCCAATCCTCTCGATTCCTCACCCCCACCCATGCCAGCACCTGTTCCTCCTGCTCCGTTTACTGCAGTCCCAGGACCCCCTCCAAAAGGTCCACAGCAAGGATTTCTACTAAGATCCAGCGTCTCTAAGCACCCATTATACTTCAAACCCTCGGCTAACACGACAAGTGCAGTGCCGTCCAGTCTGCACTCGGCCAAGTTAAGAACCTTAAGCGTTCGGTTACGCTTGAGAACCTAATACATCAATAAAAATCAGATACACAACTCGTGACCAAAACACCAAAAAAAAAAAAAAACGGCCGAATTCAAAGCCATCACATCACGTACCTGAGCGATATACGCGATCCCCGAACTCCTAGACGACCCACCCGTTCCAAACGACGGAGTCCTCAAATCATTCCCCTTTAAATCCAACGTCTGTAACGCTCCCAACCGCGGCAAAAGCGACAGCGCACGGACTTGAGACAACAAAGCTTGTGAAGGAGCAGCACTAGCAGCATGCGCGGCAAGTGAAGACGTATACGCAGTGCTCGAACTCGCAGAAGCATTTTTCCCACCATACCCAAACCCAGCAGCAGTAGGCGATCCTTTCGCACCAACACCAGCACCGAACCGCGCACCAATACCGCTCATTCCATTCGATTTCGCACCTCCCACGACTCCCGCACCAGGGCCAACAGGATAAGACGTAGCCGCCGTCACACCCCCTTGTGAACTTGTCGTCAAGATCGGTAAAGTCGGTGTACCAGGAATACTACCCGCTCCCCAACCTATTGCAGTTGCGGTCGTCGCGGTACGAGGTGTGTACTTTGGCCTAGTTGAATACGGCGCAGTTGTTGTTCCAGGCGTTCGCGCCGAATAGGGCATCGCTGATGCAATAGAGGCTGTTGCTAGGGTAGGTGTCGAGGGAGTAGTAGGCATACCCAACGCCGCGGGCTTCCTTTTCGAACGAGGAACATACGGGGTGTAAGTCGTTTGCATGCCTGTACTCGGGGCATTGGTGGCACCTCTTGCAGTGACAGTGGCGGAAGCGGTGGTAGCTGTTGAGGGTTTAATTTGTGAGGGATGGGACGAGGATGTGGAATGGGGTGCACCGGTGAATGAGGTTGAGAGAGGCTTTCCAGGTGCAGGATGACGAGGTGGAGGAGGAGGTAACCCAGGGGAATGAGAATTTATGGGCATCTGGGCTACGGTCGGATGTTGTGGTGGCGGTGGCGGCATAGAACTAGGAGGCGAAGAAGCAGGAAGCGCAGTCAGTGGTAAGCTCGCCACACTTGACGCAGGAGATGGTGTCAGGCTCGAGGAGGGAGTCGTCCCCGTTGATCCTGAGACAGAGTTCGTTACGGTAGCTGAAGAGGCAGTTGATGTGGGAAACAGAGAAGACGACAGGCTCGAGCCAGAAAGGGCGGGGGAACCAGGTATTCCAGGAGTAGACGGTAGAGGGGAGTTGGGTGCTTGATTGGAGGTGCCGAACCCGACAGGAACGACGTCCGGATAGTCTCTAATCATTAGTGACAATGCGATAGCGCCTGTAGCATTGATACGATTGTACCGCAGGGAAATGTTGCGTAGAGTCGATGTACGGACAGACCGGGCTGGGAGGAACGAATTAAGTGCTGCATTCTCAGGCATATATCAACGAAACGTACCAAGAGTGTCTAATGCCCCACCCTTCAAAGCACAATCATCCAAACGAAGACTGATTATACCGACAGCAGCTCCCTTATGCTTGGCTTTGACGCTATTAGAGACTTCATTAGACGACTGAGAATCAGGATCATCATCTTCTTCCGAGTCAGGACTAGCAGTATTGTACACACTCTCCTTCCTCCGATGAATCTTGGGTTTCGTCGAGGAAGTGTCCAAGCTCGAGACTGTAGACGGAGACAAAGCGATAGAAGTGAATGTGCCGTCCTTGACAGTAGTCTGTCTCGTAGTCGTAGGAGCACCGGTCGTGGACCCTCGCACTTCCGTGGATGATACGGGAGATGCAGAAGAGGTGGAATTAGAATTAGATGTAGAATTGGGTAAAGAAGGCTCTGCGACGCCTAGTGCAGCCACTATGAGTTCTATGGCCTTTTTGTCTAGTGGATTTTGTGAAAGGTCAAGGAATTGCAACGACGTTGCCTAAAGTACGAGATAAGCTAGGTAATTCAGCAAGCGCAATTTTAATCACCTTGCTCAAATACACCCCAACCAACTTCCATGCTCCTCCTTTCGTTGTCAAACCCCTGTTCGACGCCAAAGATAGGAACGTCAACGAATTGGGAATGAGCAACGAATGTAGGATAGGCTTCAAGATGACCTCGTCCAATCCACATTCCCGGAGAACGAGCTTCCGCAAACCCCACTCAATAGTGAGTACATCCGCAAGGACACCCGCGCTGGTTGGGGTCAACTGCACGCCGGACAGGTCGAGCGCGCGAGGATGAGTTGGAGGCGTCTTCAAAAGAGCCTTGGAGATACCGATATCTGGATTCTCGTCGCAGCCAGCACAAGATTCTCGGTAGAACGACTCGACCCTATCCATCGTCCACCATGTATCTGCAATCTTCCCGCTCCTCGATGAACTTGACGATGCTGCCGACTTGGCAGTGGCGGGAACAGAAGCCCCGACTACTGGACTAGATGTTGCACTCGTGCTTGCGCTGCTCGGGTTGGAACTGTACCCAATACCTCGCACGACCCTTCTTCTTCTCTCCCTCTCCCTCTCTTCAACCGCCCTCTTCTCCTCCCGCAAGCCTGGAGTGCTAGGCGGTGCAGCACTGGAAATAGGATATACTACAGCAATTTGCGGCAGAATGAAATGTGCACGTTTAAGGGGCCGTGAATCGATCTCCAGACGTTTGGCTGGTTTTTCAGAAACACCAGTGCCTAACACGACACCGTTGCTGGTGGTCGTCGCTGAAGCTGAAGACGCATCGTTGGAGACAGAGCTTCCCCAGCTAAACCCACTAGCGCCTCCGGTAGCACCACTAGCGAACTTGGTGAGACGAGAGAAGAGAGAAGTAGGTGGTGGTGGCGGTTTCTTGAGAATGCTTTTGCCCGGAGTTGGTATCGTTACCGCCGACGACGAGGGCGAGCCTGACGCGGAATTGGTGTAATACGGCGAAGAAGACATGCTGGTCACTGCACAGTCGACTTCCTCCCTAAATCTCTCCTAGTTCCCAAGTCTTTTCTGACATGCAATGTGCGCCAAAATGGTGAATCGTGGGCTCCTGCCTATTCGAAACTGAAGATGTAAACCAGAATGAACCTGAAGAGATCCGCCCTGATAGCTACTTTCGGAGAACTTTCTGTACTGCGTGAGCTGTGAACGCAGGAGAATCGCAGCGGACGAGCGGTATAGATAGAATTTACTGTTTTCTGAAAAAAGGATCCTAGATAACGTGAGGCCGTTCGGCCCGAGAGATTACTAAACTATCCCTTTTATGGCTCCGATTCCGCCACTGTGCCCGGTGCTCCAGCTTGCAACTTGCTTCTGGCTTGCCTGCTTCAGCTTTCTCTTCGCGTCCTGTTTCAACATTTTGCAATTCTTTCAACCGTGTCAATTTATTGGTGGCGAATCACGAAACAACCATCGAACTGAACTACCCCCACCCCAGCCCATCAATATAAGAGCTTTACTTTGGCCTAAAATAATTATGCGCTGGAAGCTCCAGATAAAGTACGAAAAACGTTGTTATTGGACCCGGTGCAATCGCCGGTTGAGGAACCCGAGGACGCACCGTTGACGTTGTGATCCTCAAAAAAATTTTCCTCCTTAGTGCACGACAAAAACTCCAGGGACAGGCGAGGAACACTGTTCATATTCCAGGATTGAGGTAGGTAGATAGGTAGGTAGATATGTTAACCAGCTCGGTCCAGGTGCCCAACGTAAAGTACCGCGGATGATAAGTAAATCAGTAGGTATGTGATCTGATAGGCGCTGGACGAAACTTGGAAACCACCGGAGGAGGTTGTAAGTCCTGAAACTTGGTAGCCGTTACATCGATGATACGTTCCTTTTTCATGAGCTTCAAGACCTCGAGAATTAGAGACCACTTTCCGTCTCCGTCTCCTGTTACTTTGACTTCTGCTTTTCGTAAGACTTCTTTAATCTCCTCATATAGGTCGTGGAAGCCATACGGCCGAGACGGCTTGTCGAGAAAGGCTGGTGGGTCGACAAAGACTGGGTTGAGAACGAAGAAATTCGTGAAATCACTGTGGACCGGCAGCAGAGAAAGCCAGGACATGAAACCTTTTACCCCCGTCGAAAACAGGCCTACAAATCTCCACAATTGGCGAAAAAGCATGGTTCCGAGGATCCGCCCACTCCCCAGACTTACGCTCGCTCTGTATAACTAACACATAGTCGGGAGGCTGCCCTTTCGGGGTCGGCTGGACTCCCACCTTAATAGAGGTGGAATAATCTGTGCATTGGGGAAAACTTTTTTAAAAAGAACGAAAACACAGTTGCAGGAGGTTGGACTAACGTTTGGCGGGATCGGGAGACATACGGGGAAAAAATAGGATCCGGGGTGGTAGTAGGTAAAGCGCAATTTTCGAACTCCGCCGGATTTATCCGAGCACCGGGATCGCTCTCAGATCCATCCACCACAGCGGCTGGGTACGAGAGTAAGCAACACATCCCTCCTTGTCTACGTAGATTTGAACCCAGTCATTTTTGTCCAAATTAAACCATTCGATGATTCTTACAAATGCCAGGAAGTTGATCTACAACTGCGACGCCTGGATCTGAATACGGACTTAGAATTGCCTTCACTCTGCAGTTCTGGTGTCGTGGCCTCTCAGTGCCTGCATGTCTATTTTCTCCAAAACAGGTTTCGACACGACAATATATGCAGCATGTAGACCAACATACCCGAAATCTCTCTTCGACCTTATTCTTCAACTATCACAGAGTCCGCCACTGTACATGTGCTCCAGCTTGCCGGCGCCTCTTCCCGATCTGTTTCAACTTTTACAATTCGATTCTTGAAAAACTGTTCACTGGCAACCGCCTCAATCTTTCACAGTGAGGAGTTCCTGCAGACTCCAGTGAAGATCAATGTAGAAAACTGCTCACAGCTACAACATAGATTCACGAAGCGAGGGGGAAGGGGACGGACATTCCCATATGGTGAGTCTCGTACGGAGATCACTGGTATTTCTGTGCTGACAATGACACATAGTTCAATACCTGTGCACAGACCGATACCCGTCGTTTATTTGCGTTAGACTACTCAGACTAATTCCGACTCAGGAGGCAACTTCAAGTTGAACGTTGAACGTTGAACTTGGGACATAGCCCTCGGATCATGACCCTAACATGGGAGCACGATAGTAAATACTTCACGCTGGACGGTGAGTACAAGCCTAAGGGCCCCCACCCCACGGTCACATTCCATCTTTCATTTAGCAATAACACTCACACGTTTTTTTCATTGTCTAGTCACCAATCATTCTCTAAATTTTGTTTCATACCCATATGAGCTTATTACCATGGCCGATATTAAATTCAATGTTCATGTTCCATTAAAATTCATTTCAACAGTCACTAGTAATTGTCAGTTTTTGGTCATTAGAACCATTGACCTTGTTCACAGATGTATTAGATGAAGTGTACCCACTGTGCACAGCTTGCACAGTTTACGAGACTTCGCGAGTCGAAAATTTTTCTGCCAAGTATGTGTTGGTTGTAAAAAGCGTAGACAAAAGAGGCCCATTACTGTTATGAGGTTTCATGAACTAAGACAACATCGAACAATTCTACGCTTCGAGACTTGAGCGCTTGAGCACCAACCTCCTACCAAATTTGGAGAAAGATTCCGATCGTACAATCTTCCGGGATTATATGTATCGCATGGGCATTTGATCGTGAAAACCTCACGTTCCCCAATTCTCAAGCTTACAATCTCGTCCTCGCACATTGTCATCCTAGTAGAACATTTGCATTGTTTGCATTCTTCATACACATGTAAACTCTACTGAACTACGAGACGGATTTCTCAGTTCGCACTGCCAGACGAGTTTATGAACTGGCATAATAGTCGTTAAACACGTCAACGCACAAATTGAACACGGGCCTGCACAATTTTTTTCAGTATCTACCCTTCTCAAAGAAAGATGTCAGAGGGTGACGTTCAACTGTTGTGGGACTAGGAGCAAGTGAGTCATCATATACATAGTGAGCATTCCTTGCACACAACCAGACCACCATTGGATCTTCGAATTCATCATGATCCTTCTTCCGATTCCAAGAATCTTATTCTCCATCGGACCCTTGTTGGCTATGAGGACATTAAACAAACCGTGGTTTGTTTTGTGCACGAAACAAAGCGGGGGAACCAACCCTGTGGCTATCCAGTCAAGGAAACTTGAAAACTTCGATACAAAAGAATCACTTTGTCAAGCCATCGTACTAGCCATATGATACTAAAAGAACTCACGAACATTCAATGAGTCAAAAGACCAGCTGTACCTCTCATACATCCTTAACCAATCTCTTCCATGCTGATACATCATATCCTTCCATTCTCAGTTATTTTGGCCATCCAATGAGCTTTTGTTCAATGTCGATGAAGGGCATATGGCAGTTGCCCAGTGGCCGCTCTCATCATTGAAATAGCGACTCTATAAAAACATCAGGCGATTACTCCCCACCCTGTGTCGCTAGTCTCTTCTGAAGGATTCGTAAATTCGGGATTCGAGCTTCTCGTGTTGTCCTTCCTGCCCTAGGATTCACCGCGTTTGACCTCCTTCTCCCCATGTAGTCATTTTGGAATTCAATTATGCATCAATCGTCCCATCGAGAACAACGATCGGCTATTTAAAGTCGAAAAACTATCGTCTGCCATGACAAGAAAAGTGGGGTCAGTTGAAAGTTCGTGATATCGATCAGGTGTGATATGATGAATGTTGTTGGACAGACGGATCCCAAGCTTGAGATTGAACATCAAAATTGGGTGAGATAGAAATAGCCAGGAACTTACAGTCCTGTCAGCGGTACGACTTTGGAGAAGACTCGGAAGGTTATTGCGTGTATGCACGGGCTGAGACAAACCTCGAAGTAAGTTGGGGATGACAGCAGATACGCATATGTACTTAGTCCCGGCTTGGATGACAGTGACCCATCAGAGACTCTGGCCGTTTCGGGAGCTGTTTGAAGAAGTGTTTCTAAAAGAGTGAGCGAAACGAATTGTGTAGGCTGTTTCGACACGATGTTTCGTTTCTTAAGTGTTCCACCGCCCACCAACTATCGTAGTTTGAAACAAGGGAGAAACACGAGGAAACAAGTGTGCGATCAGAGTCAGACTGGATTCTAAGGTATTGTAAGCAGATTACTATTCACGCCCGAATTTCGGAAAAATCTCTAGATTACAACTTCAAAACAGAGTGGTCAGCAACGACCCGGGCATCCCAAAGTAAACCATGATATTCCTGCCTAGAAGATCTGCATCAACTGCAGTACTCGGTTAACCGGTCCGTTCTCCCCTTGGAACTAAAACGCGGTACTCCGTACAACGCCCACAGAAAAGGATAGGTCATCACGGTGGTAAGTAGCAAAGAGGCACCCTGAGCGGCGAACACCGGCAGGCCGGGTTTAGAAGGAGCCAAACAACGGTACACAATTTTTATACTTAACCTCCTTCCCTCATCTGACAAGGGGGTCTGCCACGACCACCCGACCGTCAGCTCTCCTTCACGATAACAACAATGAAATCCGAAACGACTGCTTATTGCTTCGCTCTTTTTATCTTCACCCTGTCGCTCATTACGGTCGCTGTCTTTCTATCGGAATTCCTTTATCCATACACCTTCCTGCCGCCTTCGTACGACGCGTTTGTGGAGATTTTGGAGTGGCAGACTAGGTTGAACTCTAGTGCTCTTGCATTTGGAGCAATCGTATATGTCTTGTATCAACTCTTTATGGTGGCGGCGGAATGTCTCATCAACTTCGGCCTACGCGTATGGAATCTCTATTTTGCTGTTCCAGCTGTCCATGACGCGCACAAACGCTCCGAATCATCATTCTCTCCTTCCTCGGTATATGTCTCGCTGCTTGTCACGGCCCTTATCGTCAATGACAGCGTTTACAATCGTGAACTCGGCACGCCTATCATCTTTGGGTCTATCGACCGGCTCCTTACAATGGTGCTGAGAGCATTCCCAGTATGCACCGTTGAGCTCGCACTACTCTTTCTGATATTCTTCATCGTCGGCTGCTGGATGGATCGCTTTTCAGACGATACTCCGACTGGTCCAGAATTTCCGGATCTTGAACGCGGCAACACATGGTCAGAGGATGTCAAGCCTCTTCAGCAGCCTACCACACGCACACAGCATAGGGTTGTTCTCATTGATGAGAAAGTATGCCTCGAGATGGACAGCCATCTTCTTTTAGTAGGGTCCGATAGGTCTTCAGGTACGCATTTATTGATGCCTTGGCTTGGCGGTATGCTGATATACTTGTCTGCATATATACAGTATGATGCCATGTTATTAGATGCCATTTAGTGGATCGTTGGGGGGTCCAGCTTTTCTATAGTAAGCACCCGAATTTCCGCGCATGGTCCCGGTTCTTATCAGCTATTCCCAGCCCTATAGTCGAATTATTAATGGGTTTTCCGCAATTATTTATTTAACTTTACTGTTTTCGCGAGTCAGCGCATTCTTTTCAACTCGTGGGCAAATGGTCCAAGAAGTTTCACTACATGAAACAAGAGGCTCGCTGGTAATATCAATCAGGTGTACTAAAGCCGTGACTATGTAATATCAAGTTTTGCGCATATATATATTATTGGCCAAGACGTTTCGGACTTGAGCTTGAGCGCTCATTTCTGACCGCTAGATAAACGAATATAAGATTCATTTGATTCACGGTGACCTGCTTCTTCACAACATCATTGCAGATGACGATGATAGCACAGTGAAGTGTAAAGGGACGATATGAAAAAGAGATATCGATGTTACTTTCCATCTTTCGATTTCACAAGCTTCTGATGAACAAGAAAGAATGGTATGACACTGACACTGACAAATGTTTCCTAAGTCACGGTTCAGCAGACATTTCAGCAGTAGCAACACCTAAAACTGCAGCAGAAGGATCCTGAGTGTCTTATATTATCATGATCAGCGTGGAAAATCTCGGCGAATTGAAGATATCAGGACACTCAAGCGCTAGCGCTCAAGCTGCCGCTGGAGTTGCGGATCAGCCTTTTCGAAAGACTCAAGGCCAAACAGTGCAGAACGGCTGGGCATGGAAACGCGCCACATTATCCAAAGGTCCCGTAGCATCGTCCCCGATTCTAAAACTGACAAGCGGCCCACCAAGAAAACCGCGGAAGCGACCGCCATAAGGGGACGGAAGAGCATGGAGCTGTTTAATCCAGTTCGACTGCGTTTCGGAGGCATTGATTAATCGATGACCGGTTCCCTGCTTGAATGAAGGACTACGGTGTATACGATTAGTGATCATCAGCCACGGACGATGTAGAAGTATAGTAGGGAAGGACATCTAGGACTTTCGGGACAGGAATGGTTGTGTGGGTCCTGACGAATTCAGTGGCAAACGCTTCGTTCACTGACATACAGTATTTGGCATATACACCAAAGGGAGGTCGGATGGCGAGTGACATGCTTTCTTTGCGTCCAAAAAGTCGTATCAGCGTGCGATAAATTATAATGCAGCTCATCCAAAGTTGCAACGTCCGCGTCAAGCTTAGAGTAGAGATTTTTTTTGAATGAGCCGGCCTGCCGACGGCCCGACTCCCCCGAGTCACGCACATTTCATGTGACATGTGATCATGATATGTCCATTGTCCACCGTTGACTTTGTTCGCTTTTTTTCAATGTCATCCTTTTCAACACCGAGTTGGGCCTTCAAAGCTTCAAAGCTTCATCTTGGAAGACAAATTCTAGCTAGCTCCCAACTTACGCGGCCTTGAATCCACGGAAGAAATACTCTGCGAGAGTCCTCAAATCGGCTTCACAGCATCCCTAGATCGCTCGTGTCTCGTATACGGTACCAGACAGTTCAAATACCACATTTCTTAGCAGCATTGACGGCCCTTGTGAAATAGGGTCACATATTCTCGAGAGCTCATGTCATGATGCGGTCTCGTACCCCTATAGAGAAGCTGAGGCCGATAAATGAATGGTCTAGTGAGTAATTCATAAGATTTCGCTAAAGTTTCACACTGAAGAATAGAACAGCACCAGAGCGCCGAATAGGCAAGGAAAATCTAACATTGATCCCTAGTGAGATATACGTCGAAATCGTCAACCATATTCAGCCTCAAGACGAAATCTCTCCGGGTGACTGCAGAGTTGTATGGCGAAGGTTCGGATTAGTCTGCCGCCTTTTCTACTATCTCGCCTTTCCGCGTCTCTATTGTTCCATCGTTATGACACCCTCGACAAAGTTACGAGGTCGACCGGATATCTTCGCGTTCCTCAGGAAGATTAATCTTAGAGAACAACCTGATCTCTCCTTGGCTCCTTACGTCGAGGAGTGTTCGATGAGCGAATGGGAGCACGAATACTTTCCTTCTTGGAGAGGCGCCTTCTTCAGTTATTTCCGTAATGCTGCCACCAGGATGACGAATCTCGTGGCTTTATCATTGTATGGCACCTCGATTGAAACAAAGCTGGTGGAAGCTATCGTGAAGATGTCGCAGCTGAGAACTCTCAAGATCGATAAGTGCCGTCATAAACAATTAAAAACGAATGACAGTTTATTTCGGTGTAAGGTGGCCTTGAAGGTGTTCAAGTCTATGTTGGTCCATCTGGAGGAGTTACGGACGACTGGATGTATATCGACATTCTACTTGATCACGAATACCCGAATCTTCGCGTGCTAGAAATCCGCAACATCGGGCATTGTTCACTGCTCCCCAGTATTCTCGCGAGGACTCCAATGCTATCTGACTTGTATCTGGAACTTGATGACGACCTCCTTGAACGTTCTGTACCACCCGTAATTCCTGCATCTTTAATACAAATTTTGCGACGTCTGCATTGCCATCCCCAGCTCTTTCAAATATTTCAGCACTCGGATCTCCTGGAAGTGGTCCACATCAGTGATCCTTCGGAAATCATAACTCCTTTCCCTGATTTTCCGATTCGGTTTCATGCGTCACCTCATGCGCGAGAGTTGCATCTGCCAGGTCACCTGTTCTCTCGTGATGCGCCTCTCGGTGTCAACGCACTTTCCGAACATAGAACAGCTAAAAATCGACATGAGCACTATCCCTGAACTGGCCTCGGGCAACTACGAGCCTACGAAAAGTTTTAGCGATGTAAGGGCTCCCTCTAACTCTAGCCCTATTTCTTTCCTCTGAACTGATTATGTTCCACAGATGTTTTTCGCCATATTAAACGCACAGAATCTTCCAAAAGAGACACTTCGAGAGCTTTGTTTTGAAGTCGTGACAGCGACCGAAATCATGAAGAGGGAGGATAGTTTCTTTGATTTGCCGTTTCAGCGACGAATGATCACGCAGCTGGAGAGAGAGAGGGATTCACGAATCTAGTTCGTGTTTCGCCGTTGTTTTCGTTACTTGGCGCCGGCTTGAATCAGGGGATTGGAAGCCTTTTGTGCATCATGAGAATAGAAGTGATGTTCGAGAAATTCTGACGGAAGAAGATTCGAAGGTTGTTGATGTCGACGGGTGCCTTGAATCTGTGCTCAAGGCAGAGGTGGAGTGAAATCTCCCTAGTTGCGTGCAACTGCATGCGTGTGCTCCGTAGGAGGGAATGGGTTTTTCTTCTATTTGAACTTGTACTTATGTAAAGAAAATTTTATCGATTTGCCTGTGTAGTATGTATATAAACGACTCGCCTCGAAGAAAGTAAGTATTGACCCCAAAGTCGAGCCTATATCTCAAGCTTCAAGCTTGACCATAGGACGATGTCACCAAAATCTGTCCGATTTTTCTCTCAAATGCCACCAAAAATGTCGATTGTCCGATTTCTGAGTGGTCCCAGTATGCTTAGTCAGCGAGCACTCCGCGTCTTCGCGACGGTTCGTCACAACCGTCGGACGCGAACCCCTCGAACGTTTCAAGTTCAACTTGTCCTCGAGGCCTCAAGGCCTCCCTATTCTATCATCTTCATTGCTTTGGCTTCAGTATCCAAACATTCAAGTCGGAGTCAACTTCTTACCAGGTTTTGAAGAATTGACCGAACGACTTGAAGTTCCGCGGCTCAGTCTTTCTGAAGTTGTAACGTAGTACGCGAGCCTTCATTACCATTCATTGTCCTTGGACTGACCTTATGCGTTAGGCGCGAGCATCATAATTAAAAGGTTTATATCATAAATGCAGACTCGTGGTCCTAAAAAGAATGGGAAGAAGTTGAGGTCGCTAAACGAATGGTCTAGTGAGCAACTTTTTCAAATTCATTTTGTTCGACTTTCCGCTGAAAAATGACATAGCGCCAGAGCGTCGAATAGGCACCAGAAGACTATCATTAATCCCGAATGAAATCTACCTCGAGATCATCAACCGCTTTGAGCCCCTAGACGAATTCGGCCCTCCCGAGTGCAGGGTCATCTGGTGTAGACTTGGATTAGTCTGCCGCTTTTTCTACTCTGTCACTTTTCCCCGTCTTTTCGGATCGCTCATTTTTTCGTCGTCGAAAGAGCCACACTGTCAACGGCCAGATACGTTGACGTTCTTCAGAAATCTCAGACTTAGAGAGGAAACTGCTCTGTCTCTTGCTCCTCACGTCAAGGAGTGCATTGTACAACACTGGGATACCTTTTTCAAAACTCGGTCATCTTGGGGAAAGGCGTTTTTCGGTCTGTTCTATGCAGCTGTACCTAAGATGGAGAATCTAACGACTTTAATCTTACGTCGAACACCGATCTCTCCAAAGTTGTTGGAAACTATCGGGAAGCTTCAGCAGCTGAGAGATCTCAGGATTGACAATTGCCGTTTTGACGAGGATACAGCTCCTGACCATATGAAAAGGTTATCCTCTCTCAACTTGACATCGTTCCATCTATTCTCTACTTTGGTTCCATTTATGTTACTACTGGAGCCTCTCATAAGTCGTCTGGAGGAATTGCGCACGAATTCTTGGTCCCTGGTGGCATCGATACTAGCTCATCGAGACCATATGTGTCTTCGCATTCTGGAAATCCTCGAAATACCCTATTTCCCAGTGCTGTCCGACGTTTTCCTACGAGCTCCTATGCTATCTGACTTGCACTTGGAGTTTGCTCGAGGATACGAACTAACTCTAGTACCACCTCCGACCGCAATCCCTGCATTTCGCCTACAACATTTACGACGATTATGGTGTTCTCATTGGCTTTTCCAATTCTTTCGCTCGAACCTCCTGGAAACGGTTCATCTTTATTTACAGTATCAAACCCCAATGTCAAGTGCTATTCGTCTGGCATCATCATTTCATGTGTCTCCCCATGTACGAACGTTACATGTGGCAGGTTGTCTGCTCTCTCCTAAATTTGCTTTGTCGGTGTCAGACCACTTCCCGAAAGTAGAACGGCTAACAGTCGACTTATCTACTCTCCCTGCACTCGACGAACGCTTCGAGGTAAACACATTCAACTCTGACTTTGGTTCCATTTTGTTCTTCTCGGCTGACTATCCTCCACAGCAAATTTGCGCGACACTGAAAGCACACAATGTCCCAAAACGGACGCTTCGAGAGCTTAGTCTTGAACTTGGGACATCCACACCAGGTGGACCACTGATCGCGGCTACTATAGGCGGCTTTGATCTACCGCTTCAGCGACAAATGATCACCAATCTTGAACATGAGGGATTCACCAATCTAGTTCTTGTATCGTTTTTTTCTGCCGTTACCTGGCGCCGTATTGGATCTGGCGAATGGGAGCCTTTTGTGCACTATGCACATAGAAAGGCCATTCAAGAAATGCGGAACGTCGTCTCTTCTTCTTCGGTGGTCGTAGATCCTTATGGGTGTCTACAAGCTGCCTTGAAGGTTGAGGCTGATTGAAGCATGCATCATATCTTTCTTGTTTCGCTTGTTGAGCTGGTGAAAAGGGCAGGCCAGTGATATTTTGCGTTGAGCATTTGTTTACTTTTTGTACATAGCCCTTCCGTTCATTTCATTTTTATAGTTATCTAGCCTATTCCGCGACAAACTGCGTCGACGCCATATTCAATCCCTTTTACAAGCAGGTGCATACTATCTTGGTTGAATGTATATACAACTACTTGTTACCGAGTAGTATCTTGATAATCAGGGTGCATAGCATGTTTACAACTATGGTGATATTCGATTGCGCCCTGATGGTTTGGTGGATTTACTGGCTCGTTATACCTAGTGGACGTTGATGGTTTCTTGAAAAAGTTTGAAATGTACATTGACCTAGCAGCAGACTTTCCTTCCAATTCCTACGAACGAGACACACACATAAGTTGCTTCACATGTCTCGCATCTTGTGTCTCAACGAAATCACGATGGACGTCCACAGAATCCGCCGATAGATACATGGCTTTCATCGTACAGCATTTATCTACCCGAAAAGCGTATTCTTCAGTACATCATGGCATTTCACTGGGGCATATTAAGTGCGAACAGTAAACGAGGGGCATGTCTGCAAGTGACATTTTGTTACACAAAGAAAAGCACAAGGGAAAGATAGTACACGGATCATAGTATGGTATACACAAGAAGGAGAAACCTGAAAAAATCAGCTTTACTAAGAAAAATTATCCTATAATTGCATTTATGCAGGATTTATGAGTAAATTGAATGAAGCTATACACGAATCTACCCACTTTTCATCTGCCTAGCGATGAACTTGACCAGGTACTCTATCATACTTCCGGTCTCTTCGCCGACGGGACGTATCCATTCCTCAGGTAGCGAGAAACCGTACTGCGATTCGAAAAAAAAAATTAATTAATTAGGCATGAGCCGTGATTTGATTGAGAGAGAAGAGGCTGCTCACGGTCCCTGTATCACGTAGGTGCGCAGCGTAAGTGTACTTTATTCCGGCGGACTTGTACATCCAATCGATCATATTTCCGGGAGCCCTAATAAATTTGTTTCAACGATCTTCCCCGATTGAAAAGAGGTTCTGGACACACTTGTATAACAGTTCGCATAGGGTACCCGTCTATAGTTGACGAGGTAAGCGAGGAAAACATCAGTGTGAAGCGGTATCGTACCGTGAATTGAGTACCGTGAACTTGGCCAAGAGCATGGGCTGCGCCCATAGCGGCTTCCATCTGATCCTCGGCATCCTTGGGATACCTTTTGCATGAGTAAGAATAAGGTGCAGATACTGTACAAAGTAGGTTAGATTCTCTGTTCAGATGACCAGTCGATGATGATTAGTTTACGCATTTGTCCGTAGCTTCGCAGATCAACGAATGCGACGAGATTGGGTAAGGTTGTGATGTAATTGGCGATGTTATTAACCTCAGGAGCCTCGAACGGTCGATGGCCAGGGTACCAGTGTGAGCAAGGATCAACAGGAGTCCGTTCCTTTCCGTGCATGTTGGCATCCAGTTCCGTGTGGTCATTCTTCAATGTCTCTCCGGTGTTTTCATTGAAGGTAGGGCCGCCTTCCTGTACATGAGACCTCCATTTGTATCCCTATGGTTGCAGTTATAGATGAAGAGGACCAATGGAAGATTAGGAGGTCTCACCCAATTCCTATTCATATCCAACCCAACACACTTGACGTCAGGTCCCATTATCTGACGATTCTTGTACCAGAACCGGTCGCTTTCCCAGGTATACGCATAACCATCTGGATTCGGGACGGGAATGATGTAGAAATCCTAGAAAACTCCTCATGAAGTAAGGCTGTCAATCCTACGGAATGAAGAGACTTACGAATGCGTCTAGAAGACTGGAAAGTGATTTTGGCTCGGAGGAATTAGAGACAAGTGCGTGGGCAAGGTAGAGAGGTGTAGCGGTGGCAACCCACTGGAAAAAGGAGGTATTGAGATCTGCTGTAGTTGTAAGAGATGTTGTCCAACGCACCTCCCTCGCATGTTGGGCCCCAACCACAACGAAACCGAGCTTTTTGCTAGGGTCAAGCGTCCTCTCCTTCCCAACCTTCTCCTTTTTCTTCTTCTTCTTCTTATCGCCATCGTCTCCTTCTAGTGCGATTGCCTTTGAAAGTTTCAATCCCAACATCTCTCTTCCTTGTCCGCTATGTCCCAGATTCACTACTGAGGCCGTTTCAGAATACGTCTTCGCCATGTCATGAATGAATTGCTCCACTTCATGCAGAGGATGATAAGCAGAATGGAAGGAAGAATTGTGCAAGCTGTTCAGGTTCCATGGAGCGTCGAGCGAGGTCGAATGATGTGTTTTGCTGTCTAGGGGTACTTGAGATACTTTGTGTGGTATTCTCAGTAAAGATTTAGGTGCTTCTTGTGAAAAGGGGGAGTAGACATCGACATGCGAAGAGGCAATTTGCCAAATATCGAGGTCGTGTGACTGGAAATTTCTGTGTTTTGAGCAGACTAGGACTACGGAAAAGATGTTGATACTGCACCTCTGCAATCCTGAGAACATCCTCTAAATAATCAGAGGCCTCAAATCTACGAAGAACGCCGCCTGTTTGCAAAGATTCGGATGCCAAAGCCTCTTGCGCGTTATCATATGGCGCTGCTACGACTGACAGAGCGAACACAGATAAGACAGCCCAGAAATTAAGCCATTTTGAAGCCATAAAAATGTTTAAGCTGGCAAAATGAAGATGAGTGTAATGGACAAAGCACTTGTGGGCACTGGGAGTCTCAGATGGGACCTGGGTGGGACGCGGCGACCCTTCAAACTCAAACCAGCACGAGTTCTTCTTTAAATGCTATCTCTCATGGCTTGATACCCCATTTCCTTCACGGCAGCTTAAAAAATTTCCAGACAGAATGAAGTGGATTCGTGGGTCCAAAAGATCGCCCCGATGCCAGCGTGCTTTCGGAGGATGTGGCGACAACCGACTTATTCCTGTCTCCGCGCCGAAGAACCTGCTTTCTATAATCAAGTCAGAAGGCGGACAACCTTTGCGTTGAAATTTTGATCCGAAAGGAGGCTGAGCTGGTGTCTTCAAGAAATTTGCACTCGTAACCTCATAAGACTGCGATACTATTATTCCAACTCAAGAAGAATTGGCTAGAATTTGGGGAAAAGGTATGTGTTTCTCAGTGTCACACGTCTTAAACGTACTGACTACGTATGCACTCTATCTCACAGTGTATCATGAACCCTGGAGTTTTCCGAGTCGATTCAAGCCTGGATATGCTTCTTCCGATAATCAACGATAGGCATCTACACTAGCTTTGCCACTCCTTATCGACCCTTTCTAATGATATTCCTCTGATTGATCAATAAGGGACCGCTCTGTTCAGTTCGATCCACTGTCGTTCTCCCTCGGTGTCAGCTAAAGGCGGCGCAATCCCATTTTGATTCCACATGACCCTCTGGAAAAACCAAGTCAGATTAGCGACTCCACGACATCATTTACGCACGTCGATCTCAGAAATTTGAAGCTCCCAGTCGATGCCCTTCCCCTTCGTGAATGGTTCCAATGCCGCTTCATATCGAGCAATAAATTCCCTCCTTTTCTCATCGCTACCGTTCACGCGTCAGAGTCAGCTCCCAACGTGTCTTTGATGTCCAAGACGGCGTACTTGTCTTGTTTGCGCGCGAGATGTTGTACGGCGATTCACATGAATTTGTCGCTCTTCTTTCCTCCTACGAAATAGTCCGATCTCGGGACATCGATGAAGAGGACCACAACGTAGAACGAGGGCAGTCTCCAATAGACTTTCGTGATTGCCTCTGCGATGGCTTCCTTCTCTGCATCAGTGTAGAGATTCGGAGGTACGTAGAATCGATTAAGAGGCATTCCTGTTGCAGTTACCTTGAAGAGTGACGAGCTCTGACCTCAGCAGCGTCCCGGGGAGATAAGCAGAGACTCGATTCAATTAGATCAGGAACGATAACCAGAGCTGTGTTCATGGCGCCGGATGCCACTTACAGAGTAGCTCGGATTTGCGCCAGCCTTATTAATTGGAATTTAGTATCTATATACTTACCCCACCAGGATTTCTCCTCCAAGTAAAAGAAATTTATATGACTTGAAGCAGACATACATATTTTAAGCTACGTAGTCTAAACTTCTCGGAGACGCGGTCCTAATGCTCCTTGCAGCGGCAGGCAACTGAATTCAGTCTCCGCTTGAAGAGCTTCGAACTCACTCCATTGATTACTTCCAGATGATTTCTTTTGTTCATTACACAAGGTCCAAATACATTATCCCAGCTACATGTCACACTCAAGTATCAACGTAATTGTGCGACACACGACAGCCTCAACAACTCGGAATTCTCAACAAAGCTTCCCCGCCAAATAGCTCGTTTAGTAAGGGACTGGCTTGTTCAGCTTGATCCACTGACGCTCAGCGTCGGTGTTAGGCAGAGGTGGTGCGATTCCGTTTTCATTCCACATGACCCTCTGTATGTAGACCCAAAGTTTTGTCAGATTCGCCTAGAGAACCAAAGGAAGAGTGTCCGAGTCACAGTGTACGCACGTCAAGCTCTGCAACCTCGACTTCCCAGTCGATACCCTTGCCCTTCGTGAAAGGTTCCAAAGCCGCCTCATAACGGTCCATGAAACCCCTTTTCTCCTCATAACTACGAGTACAAGAATAAAAAATCAGCTCATGTTGATACGAGAGAAGACGTACGTGTTCTGTTGGCGTGCAAGATGATGTACGACGATTCGGAGGAAGTTGTCAACCTTCTTGCCTCCTACGAAGTAGCTCGATTTCGGGACATCGATGAAGAGGACCACGACGTAAAACGCGGGCAAGAAAGGGGTGTAGATATTCGTGATCGCTTCAGCGATGGCGTCTTTCTCTGCGTCAGTGTAAAGATTTGGAGGAATGTATAGACGATGGAGAGGCATATTTGATTTGTCTTGGTTTCTATTCAGATGTGGGTGTTGACCAGATCTTGTGATTTGCGACATTACTTATACTTTCCAGATACCTCGGGCGCAAAGCAAGTGTACACCGACCTCGAAAGCTTCCGAGACTCGAGTCAGAGAGTGAGTAGATTGGAAATCAGACCGACTCATGCCCAGTGTACATTGACAATATAGATGCGTATCATAATGGCGTTGAAAGTTTGAACGTTTACTTCTCATGTCTCATTGTTGAAGTCCGAGTCGGGGGTCGGGGATAAGCCGGTTTACTGGGGTTCATGCGACGTTCATGCTGTGCCCGTTTCTGTGGTATATGCTTTTTTCTACTCTTTAATACGCCTGTAAGTCGATTTTGGCTCTTGAGACATCGCATATCTCGATGACCTTTCATGTAGTATCCTGTCTAGGTCAGCGCTTCTTTCATCGCAGAGTACTTTGACCAAGGTAGTCGATTAAGTCATCAGATTCTGACTAAAAATACTTCAGATGACCAGCTCGGGCATCCGCGAGCTAGCCCGAGGTGATGCGGCCTGTATTTAATGGACTTGATTTTGGACGAATACTGTCCACAAACTACAAACAATCATCCTCACCTTCATAAAATATGTCTCGAGTACTAGTGAGTCTCTTCATCTGGGTCCATGACGAATTTTGATCTTTTTCCTTTAAAAAAAACAAAAAATAGGTTACAGGTGCAACCGGTTTCCTTGCGGCCCATATCGTCAAGGTAGCTTTAGATAGCGGACTCACCGTTCGCGGGTCAGTGTATGCTCAGTCTGAACGTATTGCGCTTTGCTGACGTTCGGTTATTGGTTCGTGATCTAAAGGACTGTGCGATCCGCAAGTAAGGCTGAGCAGTTGAAGAAACTTTTCTCTGCCTACCCGGACAAGTTTGAAACTGTCGTTGTTTCGGATGTCGTTTCTGGGGACTTTACTGAGGCTTTCAAAGGTACATATGCTTGTCGTATGCTTGTGTAGCTGTTACTGACATTCAGTGGTTAGATGTTACCGCTCTCATTCATACAGCATCTCCGTTCTCTGCGAATGTTCAAGACGCAAAGACACAGATGCTAGATCCAGCGATAGAAGGAACGCTGAACGTCTTGCGAGCTGCTCAAAGAGCAGGTATCAAACGCATTGTTTTGACTTCTAGTGTCGTCGCTGTGCCTAATCCCTTTCCATCTGGTGAATATTTCGCCTGTTGCAACCTGTTCATGTTCATGATCTTACTCGTCGATCCAGCTCTCTTCTCAGACCGAACAATTGGACCTGATGAATGGTGAGAATCTTTCTCAGGGAATCTTTCCATGGTTTTGGAGATTGAGGGCCTTGGTTCAGGAATGAAGTGACGTACGAACAGGCACTTGGATCAACGGGATTGGTCGCGTATTCCGCTTCGAAAGCACTCGCTGAGAAGGCTGCGTGGGACTTTGTGAAAGAGCATGCTGATATTAAACTGACTACTATCAATCGTGCGTTGGGGGGTTATTTTGAATATACCTTCATTGTGGTATTGACGATTACATTCGGGACAGCGTCATTGATCGTGGGGCCCCTGATTCAACCTGTGTCGTCTATAGACTCGCTCAACACCTCAAGCGAAACGGTCTACCAATTCCTGCGGGGTGCCCCATTCCCTCCCCTCGGCATGCCTATATGGTGTGATGTACGAGATACGGCTCTCGTCCATATCAAAGCATTGCAATCGGACGCCGTGATCGGCAAGAGGGTCCTCTTTGGAGGCAAAACGTTTACTCCGTTCAAGTTGCTGCAGATCATTCACACGTCCCGCCCACAACTGGTATCTCGATTGACGCCGTTGCCTTCTTCGGACCCAGACGAAGGAAAGACTTTTCTCAATTATGATACGTCTATCGCGGAGGTGATCTTGGGGGTGAAGTCGAGAGAGTTGGAAGAAACGGTGGTTGATACGGTGGATTCATTGGTTGAGATTGAAGCTCGGCTTAAGTAAAGTAAAGCGCTCTGTAAGGGCATGTGCGTTCTGCATTTGACCACATTGTATTGTATAGTATTAATTATTCGGTGCCTATCATAGCATGTTCGAAATTCGATCTGAAGGGAGTCATCTCCGGCAATACATCCTGAGTCATACAGAGCATATAGTCGCTTCAAATTGCTTTTGACGGGTGCGAGCCTCCATTTAATATACTTCCTTCCTTCTTTCCTTTCCCCTCCCCAATCGATCGTGATGCGGGCAGCTACATATGTACTTAGATACATATTGGAAGATGAGTTCGTGTGATGCGTCGATTCATGGCTGCGGCTGCGTGTGATGTACGATCACAATGATTCTAGAAGCAAAGTTTGTCTATCTGACACGGAATATGTAAATGATTGCTCAGAATCAGCGAGTCAGTGTTCCGCAAAGCAGTACGAATTGCGACCGATCGGCCCAGCAATGACTCGACTTCGAAGCGTGCATTCGCTAAGATTCTGCCTTAGCATGATGAATTAGCTCGCAATTCTTGTCGGAACCCTGGTCGAATGGTTGTCTAGAATACGAATTCCGCAAGCATTGCGGCAGTAGAAGGCGTAATTTGGGAGAATGCGCTCATGGACCGCGGTCTTGAGATACTTATCACGTGATGTCATAAATATCTTCCAGGCAGACGAGACCCTAACCCGAGAGAGGACCTGGGCGGATTTCCTTAGTCCTTTACTTCTACTTGACTACTGCCTCCAGCTCCGGGACTGGTGTCGCCTGCAGTCTTCCACGATCCCAACTCCATTCTTTGCTCTAGACGATATATACTGTAATGCCTTGCACGGCCTAATTCGACCAGACGCAGCGCTAGTATGTCCCATGATACCCAGAAAGCAGACCAGATAGCATTCCATTTCTTCACAAAGCTATTCTACGTCGTCAACGATGCAAGGGCGACCAGCGACCCTAGGGCACCGTCAAAGGTTGACAAATGGGTCAGTCAATTAGTCTCTCATTCTCGTCTCCTAGCGCTGATCGCGTCATGCATGATTCAGTTCAATCTCGAAACCCCCGATTCCGACTTGTTCACAAGAGAGGCCCGAGAGCCGTACAGATTCGTATCCACTTCCTCCGACACACTCTCACTCGAAGTACAGGTTCTGCTCACCATTCCCGAGTTGACGAATAATCAGGTGCTCGTGCATCTTGCCCCAGACTCGTCTAGAGTAAGAGTGGAACCTACACCGCGTCACATCCTTCTCGAGCAATGGGTGCTTTCTTTCAAGCCTAGAGGCATCTACGAGGAACAAGATAGCGAGCAAATCGCGCTTCCTACGATATACAAGCACGGCATACCGTTATTTAGGAGCCTTTACAGCTTGCTTCGGATTCTACCTGCCTGGAAGGTCTGCAAGCGTCTACGACCCCGAGGCATCACGAACATAAATCGAGCGGCGGGTCTGACGGTGCAGGTGCGAGTACGCCCAGATTCGACTAGTGATAGTGTTCTCGGATTTAGTAAGTCTGTCCACGTTGTTTTAATGCGTATTTCATATTTACATATTACCACAACAACACAGACTCATCTCCTTCGCCATCCCATTCTTCACTCCCCACCAGCTCTCATACATTTCCGTCTGTCCCACATCCGATGGGGACCTTCACCTTAACCACCACCTACCTCTCCACCCCTAACTTCCGTCTCGACGAACTCGAGAGTCTCCTCAGCTCCCGTTTCATGTCATTGGACGTCGGTCCCGAATTCACACCAACACTCATCAGGAACCAACAACGCGACTCATTGTTATCCACTGCCTCAGCCTCAGGCTCCTCTCCTGGCAGCCTTCCGATCCGAACCTCACTACCACGTTCACCACCACGAGACATTCTCCGTCCGAGTCATCACCACCGGTCTAGATCCAGAGCAGAAGATGCGGACTCTATAGCCGAACGCTTTGTGCTCCCTTCAAGGGCAGCCTCCATAAACGATGGAGTTTCCGGCATCTTGCAGAGAAACCCACCTGTCTCCTTACCCATCACTCGCACTACCTCTACTACATCAACGGCAACCCAGGCCATATCTGGGATCGCAGCTCGACTTAGAGAAGAATCTCTAGGTAGTCACACTAGCGCTAGCGCCTCAGATTCTTACCTTCCTTCTGGCGCTGGCCCAAGCGCGCTCTCATCATTCCCACCCTCCATGGCACCCCAAGTCTTCCCTACCACCATCTCCACCTCTATCCCCTCCTCGTCTTCAATACCCGGCTCAGGCTCCTCCCTCCCCTCTACATCCTCACCATTGTCAATGCCTTCGCGTCGCCCAGTTCTCAACTCCCTCCATCTATTTAAATCTAGCACAGTGGCAGATGCAAGCAGCTCGAATCCAGTTTCGACAGGCTTGGGTCTCAACCTCGGTCTTGGCGGTGCAACAGCTTCACCGTCCTCCTCTCTGCGTCAAACAACCGGGCGTATATCACCACTGAGCTCGATGGGCCTGCCTGCTCTTCCTAATCTTTCCTCCGTACCCTCGCGCTCTGGGATGAGTTCTGTCTCAGGTGCACCGACCTCGCCGATTGGGTTGGGTCCAGGTCAAGCTGGGACTGGAGGCGTAAGTGGTGGAGGACCGAGTGGTATAAGCAGTAGTGGCTTGGGATACACCCGACCTTCACCTACATTTACTCCTTCAAGCTTGGGTGATCGGAGGAGTGTTATTAGTGCGGAGGGAGCAATTAGTAGTGGGAGTGTGTCTAGTACAACTGGTGTTGTTGGCGCCTCACATGGTGGAGGGGGAGGTTTGGGTATGGGAGAGAGTCCCTTGCCACCGAGGAAGAGGTATTCCTCTAGTTTCGGACATCGATATTCTTCCGCAGCTGGTGCTGGGGGCGTAGTCCCTGGTGGTGCGGGTGTGAGTGTAGGGAGTGAGGGAAGTCCGAGGAGTCATTATAGTCAGATGAGTACTGGAGGCGGAGGTGCGGGGAGTGCAGGGCAAGGGAGTATAAGGAGTATCAGGAGCGGGGGGTCGGGTGGTGCGGGTGTTACTGGTGTTACTAGTACTTCTGCAAGTCCGGGTGCTGCTGGAGGACTGGAAAGGAGAGAGAAAGAAGGCGGGGTAAGTTTTGTCTTTAATTCCGACTTTATTACACGGCTTATGCGGGCTTTTTTTTTTTTTCTTCTTCTTTTTAGGGAGCTGCATTCTTGAATACCAACACAGATGATGATGATATCTCAGAGTTTGTTCAGGACATCGATATGCGTAAACCGCTGAGTGGGCGGTCGAAGATATTTGCAAGCTCGCATGCTCGGAGAGCCTCGGACGGGCAAGAAGGGGTTACAGGCACTAGACCAAGGCAACGGTCAGGTCTTGCGGGTGCAAGTGTTGGGGCGGGTGGAGATGTTGTTGACGATGAAGGAGAAGAGAATAGCGAAGAACGGGAGCATCTGCCTACATCTGGAGAGAAATCGGAGGATCGAGACAAGACGATACGAGCACGAGAAGAATCGAAGGAAAGAGGGGAGTTACCGAGATTTACTCACCTGGGTGCTTTGACCCGATCACCAAGAACAGAAGAAGCCGGTATCTACGCAGCACCACCGAGAGCAGGTGGTCATCCGGGTCAACTATTAGCACCTGGCTCAGGCCCGAGCCAGAGTCCTTCGTCACCTCCAATGGGGTCCCAGGCGATGTTAACTAGCGAGGCAGAGGTAGAAGCCAAATTGAAGAGGATGAATGATACATTTTTGGCTAGTCTTGAAGGATTGGGTGGGGGTACATCCACGAGAGCAAGAGCGAGTTCGGGGTCAGGATCGGGAGGAAGAGGTTCTCCTTCGAGAGCAGAGAGGGCGCGGACGACTTCTCTGAGAAGCGGAAGGGAAGGAGAAAGTAATGGGAGCTCACCGATATCTCCGTCACGACTGAGATTATTAAGTGGCGGGGAGACTACTGGGGTTGGCGGGGCGCAGGGCAGCGCTAGAGATTATCGTGGTGAATATCGGGAGTCTTGGGGCGGATCACTTGGATCGCCAGCTTCTATTGGTTCGAGGGGCAGAGGTAGCGGGAGAGGAAGTCCTGTTCCTAGTCCTCTCTATGCCCAATTTAGCGGAAGACCGAGGCATGGCTCGACGAGCACTACTGTTAGCGAGTTTATCTCTCAGTCAGGACAAGGTTCGGGACAGGGTTCAGAGGAGGTGATTGGGAGGTTGGAGTTGGGAGGGGGAAGCGGAGTGGGGTCCTCGTAATGGAGAATCAGACAAACGTTATGAACGAGGGAGGGAGGGAGTTACATGGAGGCATTTTCGAAGAAGACGATCTCATTTGGTGTTTATGCTCATGTCGAAGGAATACGAACTTCACTTGTGACCTTACACGCTGTATTCTTGAGGCTCGAGGACTAAGGACCTCGTTGACTTTGAATTGATTGTCAGGGTCTGAAGGAGTGGAGCCTCATGCATCATGATCATAATCTCTCGGGCCTCGGTTACCCTCCAGATGCAAGCATCCCTTCGCTTCACGATTTCCTTCTGCAACATGTGCTCCCCAAATTTCGTTACCGTCCGATATTTGTCCTGCGATTCTTCGTATGCTCGTGCCAACCTTTTTCACAAACTTCACTCATGAATTCCGCTCGATACCGGACTATGTCGTTATACTTAATCTCTTCCTCTTATCGTCTACTTACTATTCACCCCTCCTGTCCGTTTCTCATTTTCATTACTCATTCAACTTTACTCACATCGCATTATCATTGTAGTCTTGATACATGTCTCAGTTTTTTTGTGATCATCCTGAACCTTATATATCTTGTAGCACATCATATTCTTTGTGATATCTCTCTATCTCATGACTGTTTGGATGATGCACATGTTTAATCATTACTGTGGTCCGTTAATGAGGATATAAGTTTTACTTTTGCACGTTCAGCCCAAGGAATGGGCATGCATACACAGAAAGAAAATCGTTTTTTCAGATTCGTCTATAGAACAAAAAAATAAAAGTAACTCGTACAACTACAACACAAACTTCTTACTATTCTCATGCTACTTTTTCTTTTTACTGTCTATTAAGTGTGGCAACGAAAGAACCGAATGTAAGAGAGTCGTTCCCATGATCTCACAAGCATCAGTACTGAGGGGCGGAGGGCGTGTCGAGATCCATACTCAGAGCGAGCAGTACAAGTTCTCAGCAATTAAGCCGAAAGCTTTTCTTTGAGCAGCTTCTTGAGTGTCTCTCCGTCCTCAGCGAACTTCTTGATACCCTCGTGCAACTTGTCGAATGCCATCTGGTCCTGCAGCAGCGTCCAACGGAACTCGGGCTCGTTGTCAATGAAGGTGACCTTGGCAATTGGTTCGTCCTTGGCAGCTGTGGAAACAATCAGTGAAGTTCAAGAGTGATCAAACGAAACACCCACCCGCCGTAGCATCGAGCTTCTTGGGAACCGGCTCGGTAGACTTCTTGAGCTCCTCAAGCAGCGAGGGAGAGATAGTCAGGAAGTCGACACCAGCTAGGGCCTTGATCTCGCCAATCTGTGAAAAGAGAAAGCAAAATCAGTCAGAGTCCCTTGACAGAACAATAACCGGTGTGGGTACGGCTCATATACCATATACGCACATTACGGAAAGAGGCACCCATGACGATTGTCTTGTAGCCATACTGTTTGTAGTAGTTGAAGATCTTCTTCACCGACTTGACACCAGGGTCCTCGTCACCCTCATAATTCTTCCCAGTGCTCTTCTTGTACCAGTCAAGAATCTGTCAAGGGAGGACATTCAATATCCAATCATCGCCAGGAAATATTCGCAGCCACTCACACGGCCAACAAACGGTGAGATGAGGGTAACACCGGCCTCGGCACAAGCAACAGCCTGACCGAAACCGAACAGAAGAGTGAGATTGCAGTGAATACCATCATCACGCTCGAGTTCTCGTGCAGCCTGGATACCCTCCCATGTTGAAGCAATCTTGATGAGGACTCGCTCTTTCTTGATGCCAACAGACTCGTACAAAGCAATCAGCTCCTTAGCCTGTAAAATACCAATTGGACATCAACCCGGAATTGAACTGATTGGTCTACACACCTTGGCTTTGGTACCCTCCTTATCAAATGACAAACGTGCATCTACTTCGGTGGAAACACGGCCAGGAATGATTTTGAGGATCTCTTTGCCAAATTCGATCAACTGAGAACCAGTCAGCCATGGGCATAGTTCTAAGCGCGTTCTCAATCAATGGAACCCACCAGTCTGTCCATTGCAGCATTAACTTGAGTATCAATGTTGCCGCCCTTGCTCTTGCCGAAAGCTACGGCAGCGTCAATGAGGCGAGCATATCCGGCTTTTCCAGCAGCTGCTAGAATCAACGAAGGGTTGGTCGTAGCATCCTGTTCCAGGACTTGAGATGCTGCAGCATACTACATCCGACAAAAATCTTTACCTGGGGCTTGTAGACATCGATCGCTATATCAATGAAGATCAGTTTTCTGATTTCTGAATCGTTTACAACTTGAACATACATTCAAAGTCTCCAGAATCGGAGACGACGACAGTTCCAGTTTGTTTGAGGTGGTCAAGAGAGGTAGTCATGGTGGTTACAGATTGAGAAACTGTTTTTCGCCAGAGAATTATAAATGCGAACCCTACCCCGCCCGTCATAACACGTGACCATGGGCCAATCGTTAATCCCGCTGGCCGGCCCGGGTGTCGGAACTGTTGGAAAAACTCTCAAGACCGCCGTTGCTTGCCCGGTGCGGTTGAAGTGTTTTCGAACACGGAATATCAGACAAATGTTGAACAATTTCGCAGTAATTCGACCAGAACCATGTGGGATCAAGATGCTGGAGCTTCATTACACCACTGAGGGTACGTTCGGAGCCCTTGACTTCATTCACGACACCAGTGACGAAGAACTACGTTCAAGTTCCCGTGAAATATCTCGCCGCTGAGAATCAACAAGCGAAAGAGCTGTTACCCTCAGGTACACAAGTGTCATGTTCATCCTTACCGCTGTGTACAATCTTACTGAGGATTCAACATGATCATACGTGTATTTTCTCCGGTTCACAGTCCTGAGAAGTATTCTCACTTTTTTGGCTCTAACAGGGCTTCCTCAGCAAGGCGTTGTTACTCCGACTCTGCTCGGAGAAGTATGTGTGCCAGGGAACATTTCCCGGAACCGCACATTCAATTCCGGATTCTCACCTCATGAACTCAAGTACACACCCTATGTAGTTGAGTGAGTTACTGGTCAAATTCAGCTGGCTCTCACACTCGAATCATCCATGTAGGTTTTATCAGCAACACTTGGCCTGCAGTTTCTAGTATTATGAATATTTTTACACTATCCTCAGCTTACAATCATAGATTTTTCAATTGTTGAAGAAATCTTTGGGCACACATGACAAATACAATAGTTGAATATTGTACCTATGCTACTAGCACTTTCAAAGGCAGATTCACATTAGCATTGTCAGCAATATTTACATGATGAATACCAGAGATAAAAGGTATTGTATCAAGTGACATAGCATAACTAGGTATCTGGATTCTGAGGCACTGTCTGCCACACTTGATATGGGGCTAGGCTGTGGAAAAGGCTGATCCTCAGATCTATTGCATGAGGGAAGTGTTGGTATTTGTCTTCTCCAGGATGGATTGCTGAAACTTGATAAGTGCAATAACTGCAAGTAGAAACATGCCCTACATTGAAATTATTGCACATCAATTTTGTATCAAGAACTTCTGGACCAAATGTAGTGTTTGTTGTCATTTACTCTTTGGCAAACAAGTTGGTTTGTGCAAGCTGAATAGCAACAGCAGATGTGTGTGGAAAAAAAAAATTGCTAGAGCAAACGGAATCTTTTGTGCTTCTTCAGCTTCTGTTTTCCATATGCAGAGTTAGAATAAGATGACCTTATACAGTGTCTAAGTTGACTTACAATCAGATTCTTGCAACTCTTGTCTAGCATTCTCTGAGACTTAGACAATATCAGTGTATAGCTTTAAGCTACTACTTCTGCAGAATCTTCCTTGAGTGCCTAGCATTTTCTTATGGATTGAAAATATTTATGAACTTCCAGAGTCTGATGATGAGAATTCTGTCTTCAGGTGTTACAGATTCCAAGACTGTCTTTGGTTGCTGCCTGCAAATGATGTTACCACTTGCTATGATTAGTATAGATTTCAGAATCAGAATTTGTGTGCAGTGTTCATTTACACATCCATCCACAGTCAAATCCTACTAGTATTACGCAGGAATAATGAGTAAGAACTCCATGAGTCAATGTGTGCTACTAGGGTGCATAGTAGGCTAAGGTACCCTTACCAGGCAGAGGGCAAAGGAAGAAGGAAGAAAATCGATGAATTGAAGAGAGAAAAAAAATGAAGAAAGATAAAAGAAGAGCCAAACAACCATGAATATAATTATGACACCGCAGCTCTGTATAATTCTGCTTCCATTGACCATTTAACGATGTCTACGCCATAAGCTCCCTTTCTTCATCCAGAGCCTGAATACTCAAATCCATCACAAATTGATCCAATTTATCCAATTTCCAAGAAATAAGAATAGCTGGAAAAATATGTATGTGTTGTAGCAGTATGAAGCGAGAAACTAGTTGACCGACCATTCAGACATGATAACGACGAGAAACATTGACGGGAAAAGAAAAGAATTAAGTTGTGTGCGGAAGCGGGTACACTATACGAACGAAATCGACTAAATACGCGGATAGAAAAAGAGGACAAGGGGGTGACAAGGGTAGACATACGTATGAAACTAAACGAGAAAAGTGGGGGGAACGCAATGAAATAGTAAAAGTCATCTAATTGAAGTCGTGAGTCGTGTGCGTGAAGCGTTAAGTGGTTTGCAATGTACAATATATGGTGTCGTAAGACGTATGAAATAGGCTGTGAGAACCTTGAACGTAGAAAAAAATGTGACAAAAAGACCCACACCTGAAATGAGGAGAAGAAGGCCGAGTAACAAAAAAAAAATGAGGCAGGCAAACACAGGAATCACTGTTTCCTTTTCGTACCAGCTCTCCCATTCACATTGCTCTCTGCACTCCCGTCTTCACCACTCCCACTTCCAGCACTCCCTACCTCTGCGGCCGAATCAACCAAGACCATATCCTCATCCTCAGCACCATTCCCCGGCTGAGCCTGTACATGCTCGTACCCATGTTCGTGCTCATGACTATGCCTGACATCCGCCATCATATCCATCTCAACCTCGCCAGCATCACCTTCAGCCTCATCAGCCTCGTTCATCAAATCCATCTGAGCACTCCCAGTCCGCCCATGCCCTTGTCCTTGTCTCCTCATACGCATCATACCTCCAAGCCCAATACCAACACTTCCATCTACCTCAACCTCTGTCTCCGCGCCAGCTTCTCTATCCCTCTCCCTCTCCCGTTCACGCTCACGCTCGCGCTCTCTCTCTCTCGCGACAAACGCCGAAGGCTGCTGCTGCTGTCCGTTTGAAAGCTGCGCCTCAGCCAATCCAGCCTCCTCAACAGCCGAGTCCGAGTCATCTCCTCTAGGAGCATCTATCATCATCGACGTCCCAGCCCCTCCAGCCCCAGCTGAGAGACCACTACTCGGTAGATGCTCAACTGACCCAATATCCGCATCAACAAGCGCTTCAGGTGGAATATCCTCGAACTCTTCTTCAACCTCAGGCTCGATCTCAACGTCCTCGTCTAGGTCAGCGAACGTGCGGCACAGCGGGCAGGAGAAGCCTGGGTAGTGGAACTCGATGAGCGGGCGTATGCATTTGTAGTGGAAGGTATGGGAGCAGGGCGCGATGAAGAGGGCTTGTCGGATGGTCACTGCAAATAAGCCTAGAAAGAGAAAAAGGAGTTAGCGCTGTTTCCGAAAGAAAAGAAAATGTCAAATATAGCGTGACAGAAACATCTCCAGGGCACGCTCTCAAGACGTATCCCACACGTCATCCTCTTGCACAACCGAGAAAAGCCCCCGCCATCAGACACGCTCACAGAAGCGTCAATAGCAAAATTAAAAAAGAAAAGTGCTCTATACGTGGCATTGAAGTGGAACGTGAACGCACATATGCAACAATCTGGTAGGATAGAGGACTTGACAGACCCAGCCGTTTTCGGGTTGACGGCAACTGCGAGAGACTTGAGATTTTTGATTGCGGTAGTGCTGTTCAGCAAATAAAAAGTCAGCTCAAGAATGCGAACGCACAGGAAGAAGGAATGAGAACAAAAAAATCACGAACGCACTTGAAAGCATTAGCACCAGCCTGCCATTCCCTTCCCAACTCAATCCTAATCTTCACGCTCTTATACACCTCTTGCGCACCACCTTGGTAGTCCACACCAAGCTGCAGGATATCGCCATCCTTGATCTGATACGCCCTCGACTCGGTGTTCGCCGGAGACAGACGCATGTGGTTCAAAAACGTTCCAGAAGACGAACTGGTGTCTTTGATGAAAAACTTGCCACCATTCTCCACCCACACCTCCGCATGAGCCCTCGAAACGACCTTGGATCTGAATGCGAGTTTGTTAGACCCAAGGGCATTCACACCGGCCAGACCGAGACCTGAGCGATCCGTGAAACGACCGATACGCAGCGCCTGGTCGCCTGGCTTCAAATCACGGGTAATAGCATCGAATTTGAGAGACCTTCGTGATTCTAAATGAGGAACGAGTCGGATACGATGGGTACCAGAGGCAGCTGGTGGAGGAGGTGGTAGTGGGGTTTGAGTGGGTGCTTGTTGACCAGGTGGAGGTGGAATAGGTATCGCCGCGATGGCACTAGCATTAGGCACAGAAGTAGCATTATTCAGGCCGCCTCCTGAGCGTCGTCGTCGAAGCATCTGAGAAAGACCTAATGCGGGCGCAGACGCTGATGTTGAAGGCTGAACGCCCACAGCAGGTGGTGGAGCTCCAGTTCCTGTTGTTGCTGCGGGTCGTCGTCGATGGCTCGAGCCCGTCGCTGCTCCTGGCGATGGAGGCTGAGCTGGTGGTGAAGGCGAGAGCTCACGAGGAGGATCAGTGTTGATGTGGGATTGAGATGAGTTGCGCGGTCTGCCACGCAGAAAAGTGCCTAGTATCGTCGAGCGCAACGGCGGGGGAACGTTGCCGACATGAGAATTAGGATCCATTGTCGTCGTCGTCGTCGTCGCTGTCGTCGCTGTCGCCGGCGATGTGGAGATGTGGAGATGGTGGTGATTCAAGGTGAAGATGGTAAGCGTGCGCAAAGTTCCCCGGACTTTGGTTCACTTCTCCACTGTCTCCCAAATCCGTTTCTGACGGTTGTCACACCGTTTTTCTTTGTCTTTTTTTATTACCATTGACTCATTTATTTCTGACTGGCTATGACTACTTATATATTGTAGTGTATCTGAACTGGAGAACAGAGAGAAAAAAGGGACAATCAAATTCATATCAATTTTTCAATATGTAAACGATGTCTTGAACTTCTCACAGTGGCCGTACACACGGGTCCATAATCGATTATCTTCGAGACTACTTATCAAGCCTTTCAAGCCTGTTATTGCTACCCAATGCTGTGTGCAGCGGTCGGTTGTCCTTGGCCAATGGCAAGCTCCGAAAAACCTATGCAAGTCCAGACAAAATCAATTAGATATTCCGTAGACGACGGCAGAAGGGTGTCAGGCATTAGGAATGGAAGTTCGAGCCCAAGGTTTGACAGAGAAAAGAACACCGGATATCCTTCAATGTCCAGCCTTGAAGGTGGTTCAGTTTTTATGTATGTGTTGGAAGGATTTGAGACGAAGAATCCTCATTATAGTCTAGGTTAGTACGGGCTACCGCTTTAATACATGAATCGCGAGTTCCTGTGCGAAAGTGCTCACGGAGGCAAGTGGGCTCGCATGCCCGTGCAGAGTTCCAGCCAAGTGAAATGGTCTGTACGAATCGACTCTATGTATGAGGTCGAGGCAAGGAAGTCGTTAGGCCTCTTCCTCTGAGCATATCCACTGTCAGAATGCGGAAACGGCCTTCAAAAGGAAAATCGAAAGGAAACTCAGGATCAGGTTTGAAGAGAAAATAAGCAGGTTACCACTGTTACTGTGAAAGATTCTTGAGGGCAAGCGTCTTCTCTTCCGCGAAGGCAGGAGATCGGTAGGATTGCCCCTCGAGTCATCCTTTTCGCGATCGAAAATCGTCTCACTTCAAGTTGTAGTCCGTTACCCATCCATTTCCAACTCTGCTCTCATATATGATACTGCAAAACACGTTTAGCAGTCTTCGTCGCTGTTTGTTATTCCCCCGTAGATATAGTACCGGAGATGAGTAACAGTTGAAGCGAATGATCATGAAGATAATCAAGACAAGCACACCTTTGAGAGCATCGGTCAAGCCTTCACTGAGGTGCGAAAAGTGAACCGCCGCCCGCTCAAAGGTTTCTTCGACCATTCTTTCTACGCTGAAGGCGCGATTGCTGCCTCTGTATTAGCATCTGGACCCGAGAGAGAAATCACAGTACACGACGGAGATCGTGCGTGAAACAAGGAGAAGAGAACTGCCCATCCACACGTAGTGATTGCGAAGGCCCCGTCAGATAGACAACAATTGAGAAACCCTCTCCGTTTCAGGCCTCGGGCTTCCTATAAGCTCAGCCCGAGGCTAGTATTGAATAGCGATTATGGATAGTATGGTATGAGTCAACATGCTAACCTGGGTGAGGTGAAATACTTACTAAACATCGACAGAAGATAGAACGTGGTACCTAGCAAAACACCCATTCAGTGTTCGAAAGACCGGCGAAATCAACATGTTCTCGGTGTACGTGTCTCTTTCTGCCCGAGGGCCCTAGAAAGTATAAGTTGACATGATATACTGAGGATTCAATCAACATCACAGATAAAACAACACACCTGAACAGAGATCAAGCAATCAATGCCTCTTCATCGCTTATACGTTCCTCCTAACCTCTACACTGATTCAGAGAAAGAAGCCATCGCCGCAGCGATCACGAAGACTTATCGCGGAATACCCAAGTTTTACGTCGTGGTACTCTTTATCGATGTCCCGAAATCGAGCTACTTCGTAGGAGGGAAGAAAACTGAGAACTTCTTGCGGATTGTCGTGCACCACCTTGCGCGTCCACGCAGATCGTACGTTCATTCCTACACGTCGAGAGACATGAGCGGTTGCTGAGTTTCGATGAATCGATGAATCTTATAGAGACGAGCAGGCAAGAGAATTCATGGAACGTTATGAAGCGGCATTAGAACCGTTCACGAAGGGAAAAGGCATCGATTGGGAAATTCAAGTTGACCATCTCGATGTACGTGAATCATTGAGAAACTGTCGCGTCGGTCGTGGCGTATGAATCTGACACTTTGTTTCTCTAGAGGGTCATGTGGAATGAGAACGGAGTTGCGCCGCCTCTTCCTCACACCGACGCTGAACGGCTGTGGATAGAGTTGAACAAACCAGTTCCATTTTGAATGAGTGATTCGAGATACTCACAAGTACGTTGATACGTTGAATACTGGATTTGTAATTTACTTGTACGGTGTGTGTTTCCTTGCTATCAATCAACATGAACTTGAATATCGCTGTTGAAAGCTAGAGAAGTAGTATAAGTTCATACGACAGTGGCTTAACTTACGGCTACCCTGACAGAATACAAAAAAGAAGACGTGAGTTGAATAGAAAGCTTGAGCAGAAGACTCCCCGCAAACTTCAAAGTCCGACATCTCTCGCAGCCTATCGGGACTTTAGATTTGGCTCGGCGCATTTCTGCCGAAACGGCATTCTGACCTCCGACGTGGACGCGTGTATTCAATTGCAATTGCTCATGCTCATGACCACCAGGATAGCTTACCGTCATAATCGGCGAAGACTTCACCTAGCTCAACATAGCTTCGATTCCAGTGGAGTCGCATGAGGATGGTTAGAATTTGTATTCAGAATGTCCAGTCCTTTGGGTTCGAAATTTGGCAAAAAGAGGGTCACCGGTGAGTATTGAATATCCGAGGACTAATCGTCAATGTCATGTCTCTACCCCATCTCATCTTATTTTATGCCTACAGCCAAATCCACTCCTGTCCACTCCCTACATGTATCATACGACAGGACAGAATCCCCGGTAGATACTATGGCCTGTTCTGCTCTTGATTTAAAACTTCGGTCAGGCTTCCCCGAGTTGAGTGCTGAATAATAAGCTGCCTCACTTTCCTGTGGTACGTTGCTTTGTAAGTCCAGTTACAACGGAAGCTTTCCTAGACACGGTTATTCGCAAAGTATGATGTCGGCAATAGATTCCTACTCCCTATACGTCACCCTCGGCAAGGAGAAATATAAGAACGAGTTTCCTCAAGGAAGGGAAGGGCAACTTCGTGTCTAATCATAACAAATGTCTTCATCTACCAAAGTACTCGTAAGTCCTTCCTTCTTCGACCTGCGATTCTCAACTCTAATGAACCTCTTATTCGTTCCTTCTCGTTCGATCTGCTAGGTGACTGGTGCAACCGGGTTCATCGCAGCTCATGTTGTTCGAGAGGCTCTCGAAGCAGGATATTCTGTTCGCGGGTACGTTTATGTTGTCTTCATAAACCCACTGTTTCACTGAGATTCTGACCTATGCGCGGCTGTTCACAACAGAACTGTACGATCACCTAGCAAAGCGAAAGAAATAGAAAAAGTTTTCTCCTCTTATGGTAATAAATTCGAGACTGTCGTCGTCGGCGATCTCGTGCAAGGAGACCTAACACCTGCCATGAAAGGTCAGTATATGCAACGCTTGGATGTACAAGTTCATTCACTTACGCTTACGTACCGAAACGATAGGTGTCGGAGCAATCCTCCACGTCGCGTCGCCAGTGGTTTTTGAAGTCAAGGACATTAAGAAAGAATTATTGGATCCTGCTATAGCTGGAACACTTAACGTTCTCCGAGCTGCTACCAAAGCTGGTATAAACCGGGTTGTCATTACTTCCAGCTGTGCTGCTGTTCTCAATCAACCTGAAAGTAATCAAGCTCGTTCATTCTTTTGCTTATTATTGTAGACTTATTCTTCTCTTTTTCAAGCGTTTTGGACTACCTATACGTATACTCCGAATGATTGGTGAGTTGCATTTTTCCATTCTGTTACACACGTTGTACGATTCTGATGAATGCGGACATGCATTGTTCAGGAATCCTGTGAGCTACGAGGAAGCGCTCCACGGAGAGATGGATGGTATGTCAAAATATGCTGCTTCAAAGAAGTTATCGGAAGAAGCTGCATGGAACTACGTGAAAGAACATCCAGAGATAAAGTTAACCACCATACAACGTAAGTCGCGCACATACACTTTCTCAGAACAGACAGATCTTAAAGTCTATCTTGGCACGCAGCAACCATGGTTGTTGGCCCACCTATTCAACCCATCTCGTCCATGTCCTCACTCAATGAGACAGTCATGAACATCTACCAGCTCTTCGACGGAAGCACCTCTGAACTTCCTGTCGAACCAGTCCCAATCTATTGCGACGTGCGGGACGTTGGTCGAGCCCACGTTGCTGCTCTGCAGAAAGACTCTTCAATTGGTAAGAGAGTGTTCATCGGCAATGAGAAGTGGTCGTACTTCCAGGCCGTCAAGACAATTCTGCGCACACACCCCGAACTGAAAAGCAGGCTCATTAAGCTCCCAGAGTCGGATCCGTCCGCTGGGAAGGTAGTTTGTGGGTATGACACGAGTGTGTTGGAGAAGGAACTTGGGATCAAGGTGAGAAAGTTCGATGAAGATACGTTGCCGGAGATGGTAGATAGGTTGCTTGAGTTGGAGCGTGAATTGAATGAGGCTCACAAGTAGTAGTGCATTAAAATCAGTAACCTTATTGGTATATCTGTTATAGCTCACATCGATAGTGTACGCTCCCATAATACAAATTGTTCAAGTTGTACTTCCAGCCACAACCACAGTATCAAGATTTGACTCTTTTCTTCGAATGCGTACTCGAATTACCCTCGAAAGACGTCCTAAATGCCGCGTGAAAGCATACTTCTCTTCTGCGTATCACCTATGTACAACCACAGAAAATGCAATTGCTTTAGTCTGAAGTTTAACTGACCCACAAGCGGTGTCTATAGCCACTGCCGTGGACACAAGCTGCAAGGATCGGGAATACTTCTAGTCCGTCAAGAACACAAATTTTGACCCAAATATCACAAGGCAAACTTAAACTCACAAGCCCATTGAGGTTGGTGAACGAGACCAGAGGATCTATCGATAACTGGACGCACAAAATCGGGCCTCGGGCTTCGTTATGGTCAGCCCGAAGGTCGTAACGGAATGGCAACTACACTTGAGTGACGCTTCAAATGTTTAGTTATGATCTAGGCATGTTCGACTGTCTTGGAACGGTAGGAGGGACATTGAACCTACATAGATCCGAGAAAAGCTGACCAAACAGGATGTTAGATGACCGGGAATGTCATATCCTCCAGAAGGTCCCGGTCAACCTCCGCTCGCCCAGAAACCGGTCCAACACGATCCCCGGTGTGATGCTCAACTTGAACTACGTATGAGAGTGTGATATTCAGGTGCAATCATGCGCGCTATACCCAAAACGTAAATCTAGTACAGTTACGGTCTCTTAAAGTCTGAATTGCGTGATGCACTCAGTGGACAAGAATCGGCTGGATTTCAAATTTTGAATCGTTCTCGGTGAACGTATCGCTTTTTGCCCGAGGTCCTAGAAAGTATAAGTATTCCTGTCAACACTACAAATGAAACAACACACTTGAATATAGATCAAGACAACTTCAGCAATGCCTCTTCATCGTTTATACGTTCCTCCTAACCTCTACACAAACGCAGAGAAAGAAGCCATCGCTGCAGCGATCACGAAAGTGTACACCGTTCGCATTCCTGCGTTCTACGTCGTGGTCGTCTTCGTTGATGTCCCAAAGTCGAGCTACTTCGTAGGAGGCAAGAAGACGGACAACTTTTTGCGAATTGTCGTGCATCACCTTGCGCGCCAACACGACTCGTACGTCTTTTCTCGCATTGACATAACCTTCACATTCGCTGACTTTAATGCTTGAACTCGTATAGCTACGAGAAGAAGAGAGGTTTTATGGAGCGTTACGAAGCGGCCTTGGAACCTTTTACGAAGGGCAAGGGTATTGACTGGGAGATCCAAATTGCCGAGCTTGACGTACGTTCATGAGTTTATAAGTGTAGTCCTGCGTGACGAACTGCTGACTGGTTTCTCCAGCGCGTAATGTGGAATGAGAACGGAATTGCGCCGCCTCTGCCTGACACCGACACGGAGCGCCAGTGGATTAAAGTAAACAGACCAGTTCCGTATTGATGCTTCGGATACAACGACGGGTAAGGTGTCGGCGAAGATGGGTAGCAGAAATCGTGTAATTTGATATATGCCGTGTATATGTTGTGAATGGCCGTTACAAGAGGTTTCAGAATCGACCATCGTGGCAATTTGCAGAAAGAATTGGGTACATGAGATAGTTTTCTTTCCACACTGAAGAGTCGAAGGGTCAAGTCAACGCCATAGACTGTAAAGAGTTGAGACGTGTCGAACGAGATGCGGAATGGAAACAAGATCTAGGTGATGGATCAAGGGGCCATGCCAGGGAGACCCGGTGTGAAATGCACGAAGCAAAGCCTCCAATGACCTCGGTCAAGAACCCAAGAGCATTTCAATTGGATGTGTCGTAGTCTTCATGGTACAAGTGGCACAGCGAGTTTTCCAAGCCCCTGGCCTGCCCTGATTTCATCGGCTATAACGACACATTCATATGTTGCTATGTTTCTCAGCATTGGGTTTCCCAAGAAAATAATAATTAGGCTCACTTGTTGGCATCCACGTCCTCCTTGATGAAGAGATTCGTGGCTTTGTTGCAGAGTATTGACACCATCACAGCAACATGGTTTACCAGGACGCACGACTCTAGCACGACTCTTCCCTTCATAGACTTCTACCCCAACATTCAAGACAGCCATTCCATATTCCCAAATTCGTCGAGCTTATCAACAGCGATGCCAGTAAGTCCAGCGTTTCGTGTGGTCAATCTCTGCGACTGAATAGTCACAGTCGGCTTGTAGGTCTGAGGGAGAAGGCAAAAAGAATTAGTCGATTGACCCGGTGCACATTGACGCATCTACTCAACAGCTTAAAAAGCCAACGAGTCCGAGTCAAACCAAGGCGCTACCTTTGCCATTGAGTACTTGAGTCCTGATCGATATAGGGACCGCAATTCTCGAAAATTCAGGCAAAGAAAAACTCTTTGAAACGTCGTCCGCTGCTAAGTAGCAGCGAGGGATGCGAGCGCTAGTGAGCTGGCGCCCAAGCGTTGGCTCGGCCCGGACTTATGTAATCTCGGCAGCTCAGCGCTCAACGCAGCGCGGAATCCGAGTCACGGTACCGGTGGACCTTCAAGCTTCAAGCTTCAAAGCTTCAACGTTCAACGATTTCATGTTCTTACAATCTTCCAACGAGGATCAAGATGGATGACCTCAAAGTACCAGTCTGCTAAATGCAGAAGTAGGCTATCGGAAAGACCCTCTGCATTGGGTTCTGAGGGTACACGTAGCCCCATCGCGGACAAACTTGGGGCATGCTCGAGATACCTTCTTTGTCTCTCAATCTTGCGGTGTATACCCCGATCTCAGCTCTCTCTCTTTCTTGCTTGCATGTGGATAAACTCACTCAGAAACTCTCAGCGTTATCAGAACATATTCAACAGAAAAGTCACCTACATCCTTGGATCATCTAACCTTTTCCCGTATCTCAGTTTCTTCTCCCACTGCCTTGCGTATTTCTGGGCACATATCCGATGTGACTCCGTTGATTTCGACGTTCTTCGATGCCAGTATCTCGGTGCACAGATCGCGTAGCGACAGAAGAACAACGACTCAACGGCGAATGCTCGAATGCTAAAGTCAAGCCTCCATCGCTGTTCCTACGGATGGCCGCTAACCCGAAGACATAAAGCTTCGAAGAACTATACTTACTTCAGAAATTGAGGCCTGACTCAGCAACCACTAGGGTACCACTCTGTCATCCCTCAACAGGGTTCAGCCTTTGGATTCGTCAAATGAAATACAATTGAAGTGTACTGTAGTATGTAATTCTTACCACTAATTCGTTCCTTATGCTAATCTAATGGACCTGTCATGACGCGGCGTGAGGAAATTCATGAAAGAATGAACCCCGAACCCCCACCTCATGATCCAGAATTTACGATTGAAACGGTCGAAAAGCTTGGTATCTCAACGAGCACATTCTCGCATTTTACACATTTGGTTGGACAATTGACGCCACACACACCTGACGACTGGAATCAAAAGCACAACCAATATAGATATTTTTTTTCGACACTTGCAGTCGTAACATCACGCGGCGCAAACAGCAGGCGGCGCATATGATACATTTGCATTAACACCTATCTCAATTGAGCCTGCTTAACCATATACATACGTATGTTTGACCTGTCTTTTTCACACTCGCTCGGAGCCGATAGGCTTACTTTTTCAGCGCTGACAGCAAGTGACAGCGATTTACTCCAATCTACCCACAGAATAAAGATAAGCATGACTCTTTCAGTCCATATTCTCCCATGAATGTTTCTTCTGAATCTGACAGCTCTGCTGGCCGTGCATGAATGTTATTATTTCATTCTTCGTGCTATACAGTGTACACCGATGAAACTTCCGAGCTACTGGAATTAGCTGGAAATGTGCCCGCTCATAACGGGATATTGTTACGCCTTGGCAATATGGAATAGCAAAATGGAATTTGGAAGGCAGATATGCAGGTGGTGCCCTGTGGTGCCAAACTCGGTGCGTCCTCGAGGCCTCAACGCTGAACCGCGTTATGCGGCGTACTCGATAAGTACGTACTTACATACTTGCATATGACAGAACTCGAGAACTCGAGAATTCAAGCAACGCACAAGTATATTTAAGGACTAAGTGACGTGCGTGAGACCTCAGGCTCAGGGCTTTTTGTGGTGAGTCTGGAGATAAAGTCGTCTATACATATGCTTATTGTTTGTAAGAACACTTCTCAGAACCAATCAAACTCGCCAGACAGCAGCTCTTATCGGATAAGTAACCCCTTCCACAGGCCCGGGCTATGCATGAATACCTATTGTAAGGCCTGCACTGGCACATACATGGTCCGAAAGCCTGCTCAATTAACAAATTTTGGACTACATCGGCGCAAATGCCCATTGCCAAGGTTTTCACTCAATGTTCTTCGGACTCTTTCGGACTCTTCGTGCGTCATTTTCCAACAAATTCATCAGCAACGCCACATGTGCCTTTTTTGTCACAATTTCAAAAAAAGGCTCGCACAGCTGTTCCTCCGGATCTTATCAGATGTCCGTGCAAGTAACAATTTGAAATGATCATATGTGCCCGACTGACCTTTTTTTTTATCAGATAACGTACTTTGCTCAGTATGAATCCGGGGTCCTTTTCGATCATGTCAGAAAATTCAAAACAGACAGCAACCGAGAGCGGTCACAGAAACAGCACATATTTGCAAGGACGTATCTGTACAAATGACCGAGACCGCCGAAGGATATCGTAAGCCGAAAAACCTATGAAGCGAGCAATATTTTTCCATGTACCTCAACGGTTAACTCAAAGGGTCATGATCTCACCTTTTCGATTCGTAGAAGTCACAAGACAGGCCAAGGCATTGTTAGAATAGCGGTTTCAACAATGTTACTCGGGGCAGAAAACCCTGGCAAACGCATAGGGAATTTTATTTGTATTTCTAGCTATATATCTTATGATTACATACAAAGCAAGGAAAAGAATAAAGCAAAATAAGACCGAAAAAGTAAATAAAGCAAGCATTCAGAAATACCCATAATGCTCGGGTGAGCACAACAACTGGATATCCCAACAGGTACGATGATACCTGATGTGCCCTACTGCCTCCTTGAGCTGTGAGCTGTTTTTGATCCTTTCTTTGTGATACTTATTACTGTGTCACTAATATTCAGTAGTTCAGGTGGAAATATAATAGGAAGTTTCACGAGTTACCATGTCAGGGCCTCCAACACCAAAAAGTCAGTGTCCATGACCACCTGAATTGATGTCTGGCAAAGAGAGTCTATGTGTCCAATGGCATTTCGGGAAAGATAGAACAAATTTGTAGTTCCATTGTAGAAGATGATTTTGGTGGCTATGAGAAGGACAGCGTGATACTTTTTGACAAGCACTTGGGTACATACGTCCAAGTCATTAGTCCTGCTAAATAGTAGGCCAATCTCCTTGGATATCTTCTGATACTAGACTCAAAACAATATGTCAGAGGGAAAGAAGGCAAAGCAGAAACCTAATCTATTCCTACTGTATTGAAATTTGTTCGAGAGGTGACTACTGTACTGTTTTATACTATACAAGAGACTGTCAGCAGCGAAAACTTGAAGGTGGGCACGTAAACTGAAAGGAATTTCGGTGATCCAATTTATTGTAGCTCTGACATTATTGAGGTCGGCCACCCCTTGCACTGTCCTCTCTCTTATTGTCTGTCACATCACTGGTATGCAATCTGCACTCTGATCTGAAATACCACTCAAGGATTTTACTGATGTGTAGTATCTCTTGACTGAATTCACAACACCAAATTAAACTTGTGAGGATCTTTCCACATCAAATTCTCAGTGTCTCGCAAGGTTGGACAAAGGATTGATATTTCAAAAGTTCTAATGCTCCAATACTACATTTGCAGGCTACCTGAGGGATATAAAATAACTGAGAAACGTTAAATGTGAAGCCTGTCACAATCCATATTGCTTGTCAACCAGCTTGAATCATGCCGCTGAATCTCCTTGTGCCGGAATTGATACATAGAATTACTGAATTGGTGCGTGCATCTCTACAGACATAAAGTCCGATAGTTGACTCGGATTTACTCTAGCTTCAGCAAAAAGATGATTTGAAGAGCCTTCACTGTGTTTGTAAATCTGTCAAATTCACAATTGAGCCACTTGTGTTCTCCACCATCAGGATTTCGACAAGTCTACACAATGAGCAAACTTTGAAAAGCAAGATTGCACTTTTGGAGAGTCTATTGAAAGGGGACATGTTTGCATCATACATGCACTCCTTGAAAGTCAGAGAATTGCTGCCTCCAGCTCTTCTCCAAACCAGCAAACTTGAATCAGCGAAAGACAACACTGACACAGATTCTGATGGACAAACCAAGCTTATGGCTAAAGAATTTAAGAGACACTTTTGTCAGACACTTGGATCACTGGTGAATGTACAACATGTGCAGTAATTTGCAATCCATATGAGTGCTAGTTGTGACCCTCTTTGCAGTTGGGCAATATACATGATAGATCTGTTGTGGACACATGATGATATTGTTGATTCTCTCAATCACATGCAGTTCCTCTCCATGTCCTTGTTATTTTCTTCCTCCGATTTGGGGTTCACACTACCTATTCAATGTCTTAACTGCAGTAACCTCGTCAAAATCAGACTCCTATGCTTCACCAGCTTATCTGACCTGAACTTTGCGACTGCAATGGCTATGCTACTAGCTCGTAATGCTTCAAGCCTATGAGAGCTATCTATTCAATTTCCCAATGTCTTGAAGATGGAAACGTTTGATTCTTTGCTCGTTCCACCTTTCTCAAAAGTACCTTCCTTCCATGCTGCACTTTTCCTCCGTGTCCTGGTCCTGGGAAATCTGAGTGTCTCTGAATTTCCGGCAGGTATGGATTTACAGACCATGAAGACACTGCAGATAAAGCATATGTCTGAAAAGGGTTGGCAAGATCTTGAAACTGCACATGTATGATTGCAACGTCTGCATGTTGGATTTGTGACTGAGGCTTTGTTCCCGTACCTAGCATCATACAATCCAGGCGAAGGCTTACAGGAACTCGGATTTTCAGCCCAATCTAAAGCTGGGTTAGATCCTGTACTTTCAGACTGCTTCTACAAAGATATCCTTATGAAACACGAGGCTACACTTCGAAGTCTCCAAATTATGGGTGTTAGAGATTCAGATTCTGGCTGGATAGAAAGATCCAATGTCAACTCTCTGTTTGGTAGATGCCATTTGCTGGAAAGACTGGCTGTAGGTGTGGACTCGAACGAGATCCACTGCAAGTCATCATGTGATGTTGTGGTGAGTTAACGGTTGTCTTGTAATGTGTCGTTATTCAAAAGTTTACTTCATAGACTACCTCTGTACAATGTGCCACCGCTCATCCCAACCTCACTGAAATAAAGCTCTATGTTGTAATGCCTTGTGAATATCACCACATGGGGGTCATCATGGCTCACGAAGCTGCTAAGAAAAACATTCTGACCGAGTGTTTCCCAAGCATAAGTCGGAATCTTCAGGTAGTCGTTGGCAGGTTTTCATTTCAAATGGAATTGGGAAGTGATCATTTCGTTGAGAAGAGGAACCCTATGCACTCAGGTCTTTTCTTGATGTAGGAGGAACAAAGTAAATTTACAAAGTTTACAGTGGGCCAAACTTGTTGAATATCTTCCAATACTGGACTCGGAACGATACATCAGAGGGATGGTAAAGTGGAAACCATATCGAAATTTATCATTTGTGTATCTAAATATATTGTATATATACATCGTCTCGCGAGCGATAGCTCGAAGAATTGCTTTCAAAACAGTTCCTCCTGAATATTACATCGTTACACACACTGCTACCTCAATTCAACCGTCTTCAACTAGTCATCTCGGAAGTGTCAGTCTAGTTCGCTTTGGGATCGGCTGTACTCTACGATTCTCGAGTTGCAACGCGAAACCTATTTTCACCTCGGTTAAATACAAGCGATACTACGGTAGATTCAAACATTTGTTGTCCAGCTTGACGTACAAAAACAGAAAGTCACCGATGCAACTTGAACTATGTATGAACTTCGGCGATCCAATTTATTGACTCCGACATAATGCCGCGCGGCTGCCTCGCTCGTGCACTAAAGCTTCTTTCTTTCTTTCTTTCTATTTCAATTTATCTGCCACGTCGTAGGCTCGGTGCTGACCACCGTTGCAATCTGCATTCGCCAAAGAATCACGAAACGAGGCTCATCTCAATACTGCTAAAGAAATCATTCTGAAATCGCGTTTCCCAATAAGCATAAATCGGAATATTCAGGTAATCATTGGCTCTTGGCTTGGCTTGAAGGTATGTATTTCTTCCGAGTGAGTTCGGGAAGTGATCGTTTCATTGAGGAGAAAGGAAGGAAGGAATAGGAGAGTGATCGTTCCTAAATGCAAATCTGTAAATGAGGGCAATTGTGCAGGAGGAGGTGTAGAGTCGAACCGATGTAGCAGGAGGGTCTCACAGAAGGAACTCTCGGGTCTTCAAATTTCAGGGACTATCAGAGCACTCATGAAGGAAGGACTATTGCGTATTGAAATTGTCGTTTGGGTACCTAGCTGACATATAGTAGACACACGGTCGTCATCTCAAGAAGTTGAATGTACTATGCAGTGCGATGTATCGGACAATACACGCCCCGTCCGACCTTCGGATTTGAACTCTGAACTTAAAGATTTTCCATCAGGATCGACCAGGGGCAGATCCGTACGTGGTTGGTAGATGAGTGTACAGCATATACTTATGTACTTGGGGGAGACGGCATAGGTACAACTGGGGTTCCGCGGTGGAACTCGAGAAAAAGTCGGAGGGACGTAAAATTGGTCCTGAGTATCCCCAGAGACTAAGTTGTGAACAAGCTCATGTATCCAGTCTCGAATTTCCACAGGATGTCATATTCAAGCGCGTAGTAAGAGGACATAAGGATTTCGTTCGTTACATACCAATACCCAAGTAAGTCTTCGTACAAACATCAGTTAACTTTTTTGGTGTTATCACTTCATAACCTCTTCACTTTGGCAACTCAGTCTCACTCCCCTTCTCGTCCCCAGCAGACGCCGAAGCATTAGACGCATCATCCTGAGCATCATTTTCCCTCCTCAACCTCCTCATCTTCCCCGCTTGCGACTCCAACTTGTATATCTTCGTCCTTCCCTCCTTAAACTTCATCCAAACAAGCGTAACAATAACCGCAATCCAATAAAACACATAACTCAAAACCGTTCCAATCGTCGCGCTATTCGTCCAGCCAAAGATAGCATTGAACACTGACCAACCTTGTGAATCGAACTTGTCGTTCGGATTACAGCAGTCTAAATGCCAGACGTTTCCTCTGACATTGTAGCTTCCAGGTCCGTCACCTCTTAAATCGTCGACGTCAACGCCGAGGAGATGATTGAACGCGTTCGTCTGGAAGGCGCCAACGGCACGAGAGAACAAGCCGGCACCGATGAGGAGGAGGAGGTTGGTCATGCATATGAGAAAAATGGAAAGTGTAGTGCGAGATGCGAAGGTGTAGATGATGAATCCAATGATGAGTCCGCAGACGAGGCCAACAAGTGCGGCGATAGGGATAGAAGTGGCGGATTGGCCGAGGGAGACACCGCCTACGAAAACCACGGCTTCCATTCCTGTGATCATAAGATGAATGATGAATTGACGTATGGACCTCGAATGTTACTTGCCTTCTCGAAGGACGGTGATTAGAGGTAGAATGAGGAGAACCCATTTACCAGCCTTTCCGTTTTTATCTCCTTCTGTACGACCATCAAAGGCCTTTTGGAGCTTGAGACGCCATTTCGCCTTGGCTGTGATTGTATCGTGAATTGGTAGATTCTCGCTGGGTCGGAATCACATACCTCGGTCCATTTTGAGCATGGTAACACCCATGACGAAGATCATGAGCGAAGCGATGATCTCGAAGATTCCTTTGAGCCGTAGAGATGAGCACAAAGTGAAGTGAAATGACAGGAGAAGATATATACCTTCCCAAAGTTCCTCGGTCTTGGTCCAAAGGTTAGAAGCTTTCGTAAACCATACAGCAATGAACCTAAATGAAGGAGGTAAACCTGAGATGCAGTGATGTAAGGAAAAAGTCCACTTACCCTGCTCCAATCGCCAGAGCGATCAAAAGACCTATACCTGCACCGAGGAAGATCTAAGAAAAGAAACATATTAGGACGTACTCTGCAAAATAGTATGGAACTCTATTCCGACCTGGATACGAAGTTTGCGAATGAGCCTGCGGCGAAGGACAGTTTCATCCTCAAGAGTAGCAGGGGAAGCCTCGTCCAAGTCCTTCGCTCCCGAATCATCTTCGCCGGCGGTCGTGGTCAGAGTTCGCGACTGTGTAGATGTAGCATTGGTTCCCGTAAGTTTCCCAGGGTTCTCATACACGATCTGCTCTGCCAGACCGAGAAGAACCGAGACGATGATAGCAGCCTCGAGTGTTTCTCGGAAGACGATGAAGAAGATGGGCACTGAGAAAAGGTTCTTCGCCATTGTGTATGAAGCTTAGCTCTTTGCTGAAGCAACAGACTTGAGAACACGCTGGAAGGAAGGACACGAAAGAAATTGTGATTCCACCAAGTCTATGTATAAAAGGGTCAGTCAGACTAGGCTGAAACGGCTCAGCTGAAGGACCCCCGACAACGCAATCTAGAATCTCAATCGTTGATAATTGGATTTTCAACGATTGAACGGCTGTCACTGGCTGAATCAGAATTGCATTACGGCCGCGTGGCCACTTCGGTGTTCTAACTTCTGAAGACATTGCATCAAGGATCTCAGGGAACGAAGCTAAAAAAGCTGAGATATACCCATATAATAATAACGAATGAATGGAGAAAAGAGATTCAGATGGTTTCCAGGTTGGAAGCACAGGACAATGGGAATATCGGAGGATTGCAATTCCTTATCTGATACTGAATCTGGACCCTAATCTGATAAGATTATACGTAATCAGGTTTCAAATTCCGACAGAGGTTCAGCCCATGTGGTCCCAACTCTTCCATTGTCACCAACTTCCAAGTACTCCTCAACTTCTCATCTTCCAGAGTTCCCCGTTAGACAATCTCAGTCTCCTCATATCTTCATACAAAAATAACGTGTTTCCTAGAAAAAAGGTGGTTTCATTCTCCAAATTTGCATCAGAAATGGTCTTCCGTAGATAACCCCTTAATGACATATTAAGTTTTATCAGATAACGATAACCGGGACCCTGGGGACAGCGGAAAAACACCTCAACAGTCGCATTTCAATTCCAGTATTGAGATATAACTTATATATTTTATTTTTCGCTTCCTGGTACACTTCTTAAGGTTCCTTCCTGCCCTAAAAGTTCGCCCCTTCCTCAGTGCAAGTGATGAGGTCCTTCCACAACGTTGCCGTCGTCTTGCTCGCGACCGTTCTTCCTGCGCTTGCCGGTGTGCAGGAGGTCTGGTGGAACATCACTTATGTCGAGAATGCCAATCCTGACGGTCTGGCTGAACGTCGGGTGATAGGGATAAATAATACATGGCCGTAAGTCTTTTCAAGATATGACTCAAGATAACATAATATTTACCAGTCGATGAAACAGACCTCCACCTCTGGACGTGCATACGACCGACTCACTGATAGTTCATGCACGGAATTCATTGGACCAAGCGTCGACCCTACATCATCACGGCATGTTCTTCAACTCCACATCATGGATGGACGGCGCTCAAGGCGTCTCGGAATGGCAAGTGTGTTGACGTGATGCCGAAACCCTTCTTCTAATCTGTCCTTCACAGTGGTATCCCACCTGGCGAAACCTTTGACTACGTCGTACCCATAAACTCATCAGGTCAATGGGGTACATACTGGGTCCACGCTCATGCATCGGTAACTACAGTTCTTTCTCTCTCCACAAGTCCGTACGAGAACGCTGACTTTGCCTTTTACAGGGCCAATATGTGGACGGTCTCCGAGCACCGTTAGTCATTCACCCTCCAACCGAAGTCTTTTCCTACGATGAAGAATTCACCGTTGTCCTTGGGGACTGGTACCACCACGAGCACTCCGTCCTACTCCAACATTTCGTCAGCATCGCTAATCCCGGTGGTGCAGAGCCGATACCTGGTCCGATTACATTTTTCTGCTTCGCTGTTACGTATATTGACGTCCATTCATCTCTCTAGACTCCTCTCTGATTTATTTTGCGCAAAATGCCACTTATCTCGGTCCTATCCAAGGGACCAACCCGTCCCCGGTGACCTCCGCTGTCGGGTTCAATGAAAATGCTACGCTTCCGTTCCAGCCTGGAAAGACCTACAGGCTGAGGATCGTGAACACTTCTGCGTTTGCCATGTTCTACTTCTGGATTGACGGGCATGATATGAGAATTGTAAGTCTTGGGGTTTCCATTTCCTCATTAAATGCATTATTGATTGAAGGATTTAGATTGAAGTCGACGGTGTAAGCCATAGTATCCTCATTCTGACAAGAAACACATACAAATACTCTTAACAGACCGACGTCGAGGAATACCCGATAGACCTAATCAGTCTCGCAGTCGCACAACGATACTCTATCCTCGTCACCGCACGAAACGATACATCCGCCAACTGGGCCATCCACGCTAACATGGACACAACTATGTTCGATCGCGTCCCAGCCACCCTCAACCCGAGTAAGCCCATTTCACTCCAGTTACCGCGACCAGCCTAACAATTCATTCCTCTGAATAGACATAACATCCTCAATCACCTACTCCTCCTCTGCCTCTCTAACCGACCTCGGCTTCATCTCAGAGTACGATACCGTCAACGACACTTCCATCGTACCCGTCGTCCCGATCGCTGCGCCAGCCGTAACAAGGACAATTGAAATCGAAGCAACTTTCGACACTCTAGACGACGGTACGAACCGCGGGATGTTCAACCTGATCACGTACAACTCGCCTTTGGTGCCTGCGGTTCTGAGTGAACTGACTTTGGGCTCGAACGCGACGTTCGCGGAGGCGTACGGTCCGACGAGCTTTGTGGTGAATCATATGGACGTTCTGGATATTGTTATTAAGAATGGGGATACAGGGAAACATCCTTTGTGAGTTGTTTCACTTTTTTTTTCGCCTTCACTCTCGCTTCTCTTCCTGACATCATCCCCCTCAGCCATCTTCACGGTCACAAACCGATGATTGTCGGTCGTGCAACGGACTATACCTCGACCGACCCAGCCCTGAACCCTCCTATCGCAGACAACCAAACGAACCCTATCCGTCGTGACACAGTCCACGTCCCTTCAATGGGCTCCGCGACGCTCCGTATCGTAGCTGATAACCCAGGAGTGTGGTTCTTACATTGTAAGTTGTCCTATTACCTTGTCCTTCCACAAAGACCTTCTACTAACTGACTGACTGCTTTCTTACTTTCTCTTTGTTCTTCTATTCACGCTTCTACCGCATTTCCCTCGCTTCTCTCTTCCTAGGCCACATCGAATGGCATCTCGAAGTCGGCCTCGCCATTCAACTCATCGAAGCTCCCCTAGAAGCCCAACAACGCTCTTCTGGCCTCCCACAGGCGATCAAAGATCACTGCACGACCCTTGGCAAGCCAATAACTGGTAACGCCGCAGGACACGCGTCAACGACTGATTTGACTGGGTTATCACTTGGACCTTACCCGCAGAAATTGGGCTGGCATTTGAGGGGTATTGGTGCCATGGCAGGGTGAGTCCAGGTTTTCTTTTCCTTTCAAGTTGAGAGTTCTCGGGGTTAATTGAATAATTTTTTTTTCCTATTTCGTAGATGCGTGTTGACTGCTGTCTTGGGCATGGCTACAGTGGCGTGGTACTCCCTCTTTGGTGGGACTATTTCGGAGGAAGAGATTGAGCGTGAGGTAAAGGAAGAGATTGCGAAGAAGGAAGCGAGGAGAGGCAAGATTTTTGGCTTTTTGAGAGCGCGTACGGCGTGAGTTATTTATGCGACCCCCCCGTCCTGATTGGCGAGAAAGACAAAGCAAAATCCCAGTTGCGTGGATGGGATGCATGGGTAAAACGTCTCTTGATGATGATAGTGTAGAAGGTACATCATGTTGTAACGAGATATCATTACTACTTATGCTATGGGCTTCCTTGCGAATGGAATTTACGCTGGCCTTTTTGCTATGTATTTGTTCAAAAAGTTTTGGCCAAGCGGGCAACCGGCCCTAAAGTTTATGTTACATGTCCTGGCGTATATCAATTTTTACATAACGTTCAGGCTGCATAAATCCATGTCATCTCTTTTTCTAATCAGCAAAAATTTTGAATCAGAGAAATGGTATTCCAAAGCTCGATTATTCGCGAAAACTTCAAGAAATAATGGGACGCCACGGGGACGCCACGTAAATTTCCTAAACGCAAAGCACAAGAAGGACTAGTCGGTGAGCTTCAATTGCTGAACATTAGATTGCTCATTCACGCCGCGCTAGACATCTAACTTTGATGCATTGTATTCCATCCTGGAGCTACGATATTCCAGTACACAATTTACTAGGTCGCTACTAGGTCACGTCGGCCAGGTCTATCGACCATTTTTCCTTCCTAAACACTGTTCTCACAACCTCGCGACAATACTACCCTGTTTCTTGGTGTTGCTACGCTTTCCGAAGCTTTCATCTGTTTCGAGTGCTCTTGGAGGGACACCCATCATTGCTTCCTCAATCAAGCTCGCCACATCCGCCGCACATCCAAATGAAAGTGACCACCCTGCCCCGCCATGTCCATACGAGTGTACAATACGGCTATCCTCGGTCACAATCTTCCCATTCACAACAGTTTCTCGAATGCGAAGCTCCCGTTCTACTCGGACGTTCTGTCGACGGAAGGGTCTAAGGCCTTGTGCAACAGGGTATTCCTCGTCCAGTTTCGCATTCGCAAGATCCGGAAGAAAATTTTCGCAACGTTTGCGCATGCGTTTCATGACAGGAGAGTCAAGTGTCAGATCAAGCTCGTGCTGATGCGGCTGAACGAAGCCACCTAGTAGGAGGATATCATCGTTCCTGGGCACAATGAACACGATTTCTCCGTCGTGTTCGGCCTCTTCACTGTCCTGGCGGAACATGCCAGATGATATGGTCAGAGCGCGGTCGATTTTTGGGAACGAACTACCGTCATTGATGACGCGAATGAGGCCTCCACGGATGGGATAGCACGAGGGATCACCTGCGAGTTCCGTTCCCGCGAGGCCCGAAGCATTCACGATGACGTCGGCATTGTATTTGGCTCGAAGAGCGGTTTCCTGGTGGAACAAGTCACCATGTATCGTGCGAGTAACGAACGTCGCTCCTTTACTTTCGACGAGGCTATTAAGCCAGTTCATAGCTCTGTCGGTGTCAATGACAGGCGCAAGATGTTCATACGCGTCTACAGCGCCGTACGCCGGGTTTATTTGGTTTTCTGCGATAATACGGGAATCGTGCCGGAACCCACGAACGCCACTCCTTTCAATCTCATGCATCTTAGACAAATGCGTTTCGTCTCCTTCGACAGGACAAGGGAAGAAGAAATTTGCATAACGCATGCGCACGCCGGACTTTTTGGATAGTTCATCAGATACAGAGAGAGCGTCGTAGATATGGTACGACACCATAGACCATACTTTAGAGTGCTGGAGGGAAATCGCATCGGTGTGTTGACCGCAGACGGCTGGTGGGTACTCCCACAGTGCGCCTGCAATCTGAGATGTCAAGCGTTGCTCCTTGCCGTACGAAGCCCACTCTTTGGCTAGGATCGTGACGCGGTAGCCTTTGTCAAGTAGGACCCATGCCGTCACAAGACCTATGACTCCACCTCCTACGATGAGAACGTTGGGTGAAGATGGAGTGGGGGCCTTGAGAGGGGCGGGGTTTGGGTTGAGATCCCGCCAGAAACAGAGTGTGTCGCTTGGAGTAGTCCTCATACTGGTAAACTGGGAAAGAGTCGAGTGTGGTGTCGATTGGAAGGCCACAAAGGTAAGAGCTTTGACTCGAAACTTCGACTTGCTGTTCTCTAACTTGCTCTACAGTATTTATACCTCTCTGACGGACCACGACAATTTTTAGGGGGAGTTCTTCCCGCCGATTTCTCATTGCCGTTTGCTGTATTGGCGTTCAACGATTCACACCCATTCATACCGTGTCCTGTGCGTGATTCGGAGACCGTATAGATCTATAAATTTATCTCCTCCTTGTCTAGAACACGTATCTCCATATTCTGTTCATTCCAAAAGCGATCCGTGGTGTATGGCTTGAGTTGTCGCTGTCAAACTGCTGAGGTTTATACACACCAAATTCTGATGCGCAACTGTTTCAGTAGCTTGATTACACGGCCTGCCGCACATCACATGCGACTACAGGTTTCTGCAGGAGCTCCTTGTAGTCTTAAAGGTTTAAATTTCAAGCCTAGGCCAATGCGACGCACGGTGTTGAAAAGTGTTCATGCTTTCTGGTCCGACGTATTGCTCCGGGCAGGGCTTTATGTCACTGGCAGATGAATGATCTACGTCAAAATCTATTTATCACCCGGTTATGATCGTCGTCTGTACAATAATTCTGGACTGAAGGTCTAGTCACACAACCTTCGCTGGACTGGTAAATCTATAGAAACAGTGAATGAATATTTTTGTTCAGGCCCGGGAAGCCAACTTGACAACAGGCAGCGGACAGTTGTTGAACTTTCAAGTACATGAAGCTTTGAAGAACTACACAACATCATATCATTACTTTTATACAGTCTACAAATTGTTGAAATTACAGAACCATGTGAAAAAATCGTTATTCGAATACCTTTTGTTAGACAGAGGAAATAGATCATCATCATGGTCAGTTATCGTTACACCTGAGCATGCGAACTATCAAACTTATCCCTCCAATCTGTAAACCCTCTCAACTCAGCCTCTCCACACAATCTCTTGACAATCTGATGGAGCTCATCCAACGACTGAAGAGGGCTCAGTCAATGATCGCGCTTCAGAGGATAAACAACTGCTCACCTCTAACAGTTGGACAACCGCAACAACACCCCCCGCATAATACATATAATTTACAGAGGAAACCCTTTCATACGTGATGTCCTCATACGTCAAACGAGCATGGTGATGACTGTGACTGTGATGGTGGTAAAATAAGCGCCCGATGAGGCTTTGAGGGAGAACTTGGTGGAGGGGTTCAGCGGTGCGCAAGGATTGGGAGACAAGGGAGAAGACTGTCATCACTTCTGTGATCTATGTAGCCATGCGAGCAAGGAAAAATACGAGTATTAGTAACGGAACGAAGATGACGGTGTATATAACTCACGAAATTAGGATTCAGAACTCGTGTGCTATGAAGAAATTGAATTCTCCATTCATCATCCAGATGCGATAGAGCTGATCCCAGCTAGATAAGTTGAACATATTCAGAAGACCCAAGCTTAAAAAAATAAGAGACAAAGCAACACGCTACACACCTGAGACAAAGCAGATACCATATCAAATTGTACTTCCACGAGTCTGCCATACTCCTCCGCAGGCCACTTGCCTCTAATACTTCCCTCCCATTTCGCAATTCCAGTCAATGCTCGTAGCGCGATAAGTTCATCTGCGACGCCGAGTAATTGCACTCGAAATTCTTCCAACCACGTAGGTGTCGATCGGCCCGAGCCGCCGTCCTGATTCTTCTCTTTGATACTAGCATACGGGCCCTCTGAGGTCGTCAAATCCTCTTTTGATATCCACGAAGATATCAAGAACCCATATAAGGCGGAAATGTGTGCAATAGACGATGCGTTTCGGTATCGTACGGCTTTACGACCAGACGTTGGAGGTAGCATCATCATTAAGAAGGATGCGGCGGAACCTGCGTTAATTGATTATTGAAATACTGAGGAGAACATTAGAGAAGTAGCCCTAACCAATAACAACAAGTGTGAACCTCTTCCACGCAACAGACCAACCAATACCTGTACAAGTAACTCGATCAGCGACAGCACCACGACAACTCCGGAGCACACACGTACCAGGACTAGCATACTGAGCAACATGCCCATCAACCCATGAGTACCCAACAACCAATGCGAACGTAGCCTTCGAATTTTATAAACAAGTCCCAATTTGTACGTCAGACTTATAATTGCCAACTTCTCGAACATCATAAGAAACTTACGCAAGTCAAGATGATCCCGGCAGAATACTGCTGTGGAGCGAATAGCCTGGCGAAGAGAAGCGGTAGTATCCCAAGACCTGTAGCTGCAGCTGCGCCATACGGATTTCCGCTCCCGTGTCCGTTGCCTAAAAAAACAATCGGGAGTTGATTAGAGATCATTGAAAACAGAAAGAGATAAAAGTAAAATGAAATAGAAGTAGAAGTAAAATGAAAAGAACGCGAAGGTAGAGGTGGAGGCGAAGAATGAGAAGGAGAACCGAAAGGGTTGAGGTGGTAGCAGGAAAAGGGTGACCTACCCATATACCAGGACACAAGCCCCACAATTAGCCCGATAAACGTGCCCACCAGCCTCGTAATCAGGTTGAATATCTGATCGGCGGCATAAATATTGAGCGTGGTTTGAGCCATAATGAGCGCCCTATGCAAACTGTCTCAGTACAACGGCCCTACTTTTGAGAAGCTTGAGGGAACAGAGAAAGGTACCCGGAGGGAATAGGAAAGGAGTGAAGGAGCGGGTCACCCACCAAACACCTTTCTCATCATAGTAGAAAACTAAACATACTCTCAGCCTGCATCCACCACAACAACAAAAGAGAACCACTCACACGCAGTCTTTCTGACAACGGCAGGCAACCAAAGCGCAATGGTGATAAAAACATATTTGAAAGCAAACTAATTGCCAAGAGAAAAAGTCAGTCTCCAATACCGCGGCCCGGCCTATAAAAAAAATCCCACTCACGATAGCCTCAGGTGTTTTAGTCCACCTGTACAATTCATGAACGCTATTCATCACCCTCTGGAATGTATTCGTCGGCGGACGACTATCAGGGTCGAGGTCTGTGTTATAAGATGAGTAAAACTGGTCCGAAACAAGGATTTATCGAGACATACGAAAGTCATAATCTCTTTCTTCCTTACCCTTTCCACGTCCCTTACCCCCACTGCCTCCTCTTCCTCTCCCTCCATCTCTTCCCCTCGAATCCTCTCCCAAGACACCTCCGCCATCCTCCCAAGCCCCATCCCTCTCCCCGGATCCCATGCCCACTACCCCGCCCCTGCCTCCACCTAAAGCAACAAGTTTCTTCCACGCCCTCCTCATCTCTGTGGGCGCCCAAAGTCTCCTCCGCCTCCGCTTAATCTGCGTTGCACGCACGTGCTCCAACAGATGCAAAATCGACGAAGCCACACCCAGAATGTGAACGTTGAATACATTTGCGATGAAAAGCGTACGAAGCGGAGCTTGAGGAGGTGTGGTTCTGTCGCCCGTGTCATCCCCGTCCACGTTGGCCTCGGTCTCCTTTCCGGGTTTACTTTCCGTCCTGTTGTTCAACATAGGCAAAAACATCTCCACGACCTTCTCCCTCCCCACAGACAGATATTCATCTCTAGCCTTCGTCAGTCTCTCAGAAGCCTCATCAAGCTGCTTCAAATCCCACTCTTCTTCCCCTTCTTGCCTAGGCTGACTCTTCCCCAAACCCCATCTCTTCTGATTAACTTCTCTCAACACCTCCCTCACACACCCTAACCCGCCCAGACACGCAGCCCTCAGCTCCTTCGTCGACTCCTCAAGCACCGGTAGCACATCTATGACACGCACGCCGTATTTCAATTCGAGCTCTTTGTTGATCGTCGAGAAATGTGCGAGAAGGTACGTGTCGTTCGTCTGGGGTTGCACAGTGGAGGTGCTAGTGGACGTGAAGGTCGTCGTGGTAGCTCGTAGTCCTCGTGCTTCTCGACGTCGTGATGGAGCAGAGGAAGAGGACGACGACGACGTTGCGACAGAAGCAGAGTCTTCTGCCTCCGCCTCCGTTCCGACATCAGCATCTCTGTGACCCTGCATTTCGGTCGGCTGAAAGACGAGTTTGACGAAACTTTGTAGACCGGCTGGGTATATGCGCATCAGTACCCGAAGATAAAAAAAAAACGGACTAAACTCACCAACTCTCGTAACCAACGCAATTAACGGCTCAATCCCATCTTTCACATCATCGCTACTCCACTTTCCATAGCTGAACTCTAACGACATAAACGGCGCATTGGCCATCACTGAAATGAGTAGAGTCAACGTCAGCATCACTCTCCCATAATCAAAGCGCACTCACACTGCCTCTGAACCCCAATCATCACACCCCTCACCCCCACAATTTTGGCTATCAAATCTGCACCTTTCTTTTCCCAATTCAACTCTCCTGGCTTCGGCCCCAGTATTTCCTGCTGCAGTCTTATCAAATCTTCCGCTCTTTCCACTTGCTCACAAATCGTTCTGAGAACGGCGTGCGACATGGTCTCCGGAAAGACAAACATCGTGAGGACCACAGCGATTGCAGCGTAGGATGCGACAGATTTGAAAAGGGTGTTGAGGATATATGGCATGGTTCTAGGAAAGAGAGGGCCTAACGACTGAGCATGGGATGGAGTCATCGTCAAGAAGAGAAGCGAACATGGGAATGAATAAAGTCAATTATCTTAGAGTGCGTAGGGTTGAAAGAAGAACATACACAGAATAGATCAATCGCTATTGTCCCAAAAATGCTCATCATAGTCAACTTCGGAGCGTACGCTCTTAAGAGAGCGAACAAGAACACGGTGAACCCTAGGAAGCATCCATAAACCGCTGAAGACCTATTTACGCATTCCCAATTACATGATATTAGGTCACTTGTTCCGCAAAATGGGGAGAATGAACGACATGAACGACTTACCGAGTGTCCAGAAATACACCATGAAAGACCGCACTCGTCTGTGCTAGAGTCGGATTCGCTTGGAAAGCTGGATTATTCTTAATGCTATAGATGATTTTGCATAATAATGAGTTGAAAATTCAGAATCAATTCAAGACTCATCTTACCTGTTCTGGACTTGGGCAATAGCAGCATTCAACAAAGCTTGGCTACGAGAGGCGTTGGCCGCTCGCATAGCAGCAACACCAAAGCCCCATGCCAGGAGAAGGCCAATGATAAGTGTCGATATCAGCTAGTGGTAAGCTAAGCTTCAGCATTTTTTACTTGAGCGGCAGGAGACGTACGAAGAGGAAAAGCTGAACGGGGAGATTGGGCGGCAGAAAGAAGCTACTGAGTAATGTGAAAAATGCTCTGAATAAAAGAAGGATAAGATAAACCGAGTTGATATTATCTGAGACAGCAGCACTCACGCAGTTCCCAGAGTATTCAGCGACGCGTTTGGGAGGATGATCACAAACGCGACCCAAGACGCAAGCCAGCATCTCACAAGCACCTTCAAAGACCTAGGGGTCGTCACATTCTTCACCACCCACGGCGGGAGATATGCGCTAAGGAAGTTCTTCAGGAAATTTTTGGATTCGTTAGGTTTCTGGGTTGTCTTCTGTTTCTCTTCATCTACTTTAATGTCGTCAGATGAAGTCTTCTGAGACGACTCGTTTTCGGCCATAATTGATGCTGGAGATTTCGTCTTCGTTTCTGAGGACATGGCGACGACGAAGCACTATAGAAGAAACATGGAGAGAGAACGAAGTCAAACTCGGTCCTGACTCCTGTCATTTATGATCATGCCATTGAACCGGCCCGAAAGTCGTTACATAAGCATGCCATTTGCATCCTCCAGCATTCCTGGAGCATTCACCTGTGACATCCACTACGATATACGCTGTTCACAAGGCAAGGTGAACAAGTGCAAGGTGAGCAAGTTGAAGTAATCTCAAGGCTGGATATACTATTAACTAAGTTAAATAAATAAAAATAGGTTTCCCTTCAACTTCAACTTCCCTCTGGCGTATCGCTCCGACTCCATTCACCAATACAACTCGTGCTTCAAACATCTACTCGTAGAAGCTAACGAACGTAATGCATACTAGGAATCTTTTTCTCAATGAACCGGTCGCTTCCCGGTCTCATTTCGAAACGAGACATGCCAGCATGCAACAGCAGATTCCGACTTAAGCTTGCCGGAAAACGTGCACCTAGAACAGCGTCCTTGGTCTTTTGTGCCAGTCGTCTGGGACGATTCATACGTGCTGTACCGCACACGCCAGCAGGCAACTCGGGCGCTACAGCGTGAAGTGCCAACTCAGTGATTGAGGGGTGCAATACGGCGAATCCTAATAAGGTAGCCTGCGAAAATAACAAGCTGAATATCGTTTTGCAATGATTACAAGAAGTCACCTACCACAATGTCGGATGGCGAATCTGGGTTTATCTCTTCTATCTCTTTTATCTCTTCAGCGTTGAAGTCCACAGATAGCGATTCCAACCGAGAGCATCCACCAAACACTGCCTCCGCGTTGGATCTTTCAAGTGTCCAGCCAGACCCGAATTCACCGAAAATTGTAAGTTTTCGCAGTGTGGCTTCGTGTTTCGGGAGGACATTCTGGTAGAAGTATCCAGAAAGTCTGGGACTGGATTCATCGGGAGTCGATTCAAATACAAGTTCCTGTAAGCCTTCGCCCTCGTTGTATGATGCTAGATAAGATAACAGTGCTTCGCTTCGCTGACTTCGCCAACATGCAGAAACTCCAATCGAATGCGTGCAGCTTCGAGACCTCGCCATCCCTGATCGGACATGCCCTTCACCTTCAGCGTCTTCAAACTCCCGAAGTCAACGCTTCTAGGAAGGGCGTGGGCGATCCTATTTGGTAGTTGCAGGGTATGAAGATGAAGTACATGCTGGAAAGACACTCGTTCAAGTAACGAGTCAAATGTCTCCGAGCCCTGTACACGATTTGTGCGATCTGGATCCGAAATAGAATAATGTTGAAGATGTAGGTCTCTCAGGCTTGGAGAATTTCGAGCTAGGATCCTAGCTATTTCATTGGCATAACTTTCATCAGAAAGGTCGCAGATGATTGAAAATTTGGTGAGATTACTGCACGTCAGTCGCTGAATAGTCGGCGTGAGTGTGCAGTATCCGAAATTCATAGAGAGTTCTGTAAGATACTGCATGTTATTGAGGCAAGTCATGATTTCATAATGCGTCCACAAGAGGTCTTTTGAATTTGCTGTCCAACTTTCAGAACCTAGTCATTATTATGCTATCAAGGGGGCCTAGTGGAGAACTCACCTGACGCATTGAACATTGACTAGCGACTCAAGAGCCAGCCGAAAGTATTTACCGAACTTCAAAGCACAGTCCCGCTTGGTTTCTTCATCAACATCTGAACTCTCTCTCACGAATACACCGTTACGAATGGAATTATAATCAGATTGGAATTCCGGTGCAAGTATTCCAATTTTCACGGTGCGGACATGTTGAGCAATCGCAGACGCAGACGTGTCTGCACCTGCTAAACACTCCAAAAGTGAAATCTTTTTCATCAGGATGTTCTTTAGATTTGCCATAGCTGAGATAGAAATGACGGAGAAAAGAAGAGGATCGACGGCGTGTTTGACAGTTTTGCAAACGCTGCGAAAATTCTTCAAGTCAGTGCCGTCTTGAAGCTACCATACATAGTACCAATAACAAACTGAGCTCAGTGTTACCGAGGCTATTCACAGTTAAAGACGTACCGATTCTGCGATTTTATAAAGAAGCTCAGGGGCTATGAGGTTGCTTGAAATGAGGAAGGAAGGGGAAAAGTCAATGTTGCCCGACATAAGTTCAAGAAAGTGAAGGTAAAAGTAGGAGTAAGAGTATCCAAGTAGGAGTATATGATACAGATCATGATATTCAATCAGCTTTTGATTTCAAAGAAGGCCGCCCATGATCACTTGAGACTCGCAGGCAACCTCACTTTGACACTGGAAAAGTATATGATGAATGCATACATCAATCGGTCATTTTGGGTACTATTACCAGTAGATATTGCAGCAGATCTTGGCTTATGATAGTAAAGCATTGGTCCCGGCGCTACCGTCGTACAATTGATCAAGAAAACGACACCATTTACCGCAGACTGAATTACCATCCCCAAAAGAACTTTGGGCGAGTCCGATTCTCAATGAACCGCTCACTTCCCAGTTTCATTTCGAATTCAAGATGGTCAACTTCTACCTCTAGGTTCCGACTGATACTTCCCATAAAACATGCCGAAACAGCTTCCCTGACCATCCGTTGCACGCGATGCGAGTTGGATACATAGGCAGACTCTGGATCGTACAACTTCATGGTAGTGAGGGTGGGATGAGCCACAGCAAATCGCAGTAAGGTAGCCTGGGATGAAGTGAATCTTCCGAATGACAGTTGCACTTTACAAAAAGTGACTTACCACAATATTAGATGGTGACTTCGGGTCTATGTCACTATACTTCACACCTATGACCAAGGTTTCTAGTAAACAGCATCGACCAAAGGCCTCAGAGTTGGAATTATTGATTACCCAACCAGAATTCGAACCATTCCTGCCTAGAATATGGACACTTCTGAGAGTGGCCTCGTGTTTCGGAAGAACATCCTGGTAGAAGTAGGTTGAATGCCTATCATCCGGTTCGTCGGAGTCGGTTCTAAGTTCGAGTTCCTGTATGCCTTCGCCTGAGGTGTATGATGCTAGATATGATAACAAAGCCTGGCTCGTGTTTTCAACACACAGACGTCGCAACCGTACATGTGCCACTTCAAGGCTTCGCCAACCCAGTTCAGACATATGATCTACCTGCAACGTCGTCAAGCTCCGAAGATCAACGCGCGCTGGGAACGTATGTTCGGTGACAGTCAATTTTGTCAACACCAGCACACGGAGACGGAGGACGACAGGGAAGGAAGCTCGCGTGAGCAACGAGTCAAACCCATCCGGTGGGCCTTGATGTCGATAGGAAAGAGTATGTTCAAGAGTCAAGTTGCGCAGGCTTTGAGAATTACGAGCTAGTAACATCGCAGTCGCAGTCGCCAAAGATGTGTCAGAAAAGTTATAGGCCAGTGACAACTTGGTGAGATTATTGGATTGAAGTCGTTCAATAAGTGTCGGAGTGAGACCGCCTTCATAGTGGGTAGCAGATATAGAAAGGTCCGAAAGAGACTGCATGCGACTGAGGCAATCAACGATTACGCCATGTGTCCATGATAAGTCTGTCACTTGTATTAACCAACTGCTAAGAGGGTCACAAACCGCACTAATAGTGAGTGCAGGAAACTCACTCTACGCGTCGGACATTCACCAGCGACTCAAGTGCCTGCCGAAAGTACTTTTCAAATTTCTTCGCACAATCGTATAGGGACTCTTCATCGGGTTTCTTTTTCATTACGCGTTTGCTGGCTCGACGAACAGCAAATGGGGGAAGCTTCAAGTTGCCTATTTTCAATGTGCGGACATATGGTGCAATTGCGAATGCAGACGCGTTCGCCCCTGATAAGCACTCCAAAAGCGCCATCTTGCTCTTGAAACCTTGCTCATCGCTTATGTTTGTCGAGATGATAATATTAGAAAACACGAGTGGCTCGATGGCGTATTTGACAGATTTACAGGCATAGCGAAGGTTCTTTAAGTCGACGTTGGTCTCAAGCTAGGAAACTTAAGCTCAATATCTTTCTCGCATTGCTTCTGTGGATAGAAACGTACCGATTCAGCAATATTATATATCAGCTCAGGTGCGAGGAGATGAATTGGCATGGTAGGATACGACGAAAGAGTTATGTGCCGCTCTTGGGCCCTGAAGGCGTAACTAATTCACGGTTTCAGCGCTGCAAATCTTCAGTCAGAGTAGAAAAAGCTTCCTCACAATCAATTCCCGGTTTCTTGATAGCGCATTCCACGATACTTTAGTGATAATATCGACAAACCCTAACTCGCGAAAACGTTGAGGTCAGAACACTGACAGTGAGTGGCTCGAGGCTCGAGCTGAGACAGTCCGAGCGGAGAATGAAAGATGTTTACATAAGAAAGCCGCACGGCATGCGTCGGAGTTGCAAGCGAATCAATCGCCGCAAACTTTAATGAGGTCCTGTCGATCAACTTTGCTCTTGACCATGATCACTCCATGCAAACCGCGTCGCTACCTGGAATATTCAATACCTCATGAATATCATCGGCGTTTCTCATTTCTTGCACTGCGTTCTATCTCCGGTCCAGCGCGCGCGTACATCTATGGATCAGGCGGATTCAATTAGTTCCAAGTCCATGAATTAGAGGTCGCACTCTCACAGGAAGTATAAAATGCCACGAACATGAACCGGAATATAACCTGCCCGCAGTAACCTATTGCGCTTTTAACGACGTACATAGCTCCAAGTTCATATTCTGGCCGTCATTCATGATATTCACTTATTATAGGCGCCGTAGTCATGAATGAATTTGCCCAATTCTCAGTAATTCCGTTTTCCATTTGTCTTTTGTGAAGTCTCTGCATCTGAGGCCAAGGCCAAAGACGTCATGTATGACGACCTGATGCATCTCAAGTCTTTCATGTCGTTGTGGCGCCTCATCTCCAAATGCTAGCGACATAGCGCGGGCGATATATATATCGTTGAACAGGACTGCTGCCTGCAATCCAAAGCTATGAACATTTGGCCATACCTGCTAGTCATTCAACCTTTCCTGTTTTCCTTCTGCCTTCAAGCATCCTACACATTCGTCCAAGCATCTTCGGTATTACAGAACGCTGTGCAAGCATGTCACCAGCTGCAACAAATCCTAGGACCATCCCTTGTACAGAACTCATCCGGACCGACGTATGAGGCTGGAGTAACAGCGTCGTGGAATCTTTTCAACACGGAATTCGCACCTAGCTGTATTGCCTTCCCTCGCGAGGGGTCCCACGTTCAAGCTGCCATGAAGGTCATATTTGATGCCGATGTTGACTATGCAGTGCAGGCGGGAGGACATAGTGCGATGAAGGGGTGGAATAAGTAAGTATCATGATCTCAGCATGACTACGCACAACACGGCCCCCTTTCGTGACTTACGCTTACTCATTAGCGTTCAGAATGGTGTATTAATATCATTCTTACTCATGAACGATACCTCGTATGATCCATCGAGCGATACAATCACGCTACTGCCGGGAATACGTTGGGGACAAGCGGTTTCCATCCTGGAGGCTCAGGGAGTCGCTCCAGTAGGTGGCCGCATCAGGTACGTGTTACATGTACGGTATAAGCCTATGCTCATTTTCACCAAACCGGAAAACAGTGACGTTGGTACTGGATTACTCCTCGGTGGAGGACTGAGCTTTCTGTCTCCTGCTCACGGATTTGCCGCTGATACATACGTCCAGCTTGACGTTGTGCTTGTGAATGGCGACATGGTTACTGCCACTGTAGATAATGAATACGCAGATCTATTCCGTGCTCTTAAGGGAGGCGCGAATAGGTTTGGGATCGTGACTCGATACCAAGTGCAGGCAATTCATACTGGAACAGGAAACGACAAGTTTTGGTTCGGGGGTCAAATACTGGTAAGTGCGATTAATGATGCATTATTTAGCATGGACCGTGACACGTCAACATTTCGTCCAACATAGTACCCCAACTCATCTTCAGAGGTTGTTCTCAAAACTGTCGCTCGCTATGTTCGTGATAACAATGACCCTAATGCCGGTAAGTACTGTATGCTCATGCCCACCAGTGTAACTCGATACTCATATGAGTTGTGATACTACTATACAGCAATCCTAACGCTATTCGCGAGTACCATTGGGAATGACTCTAGCGTGGTTCCCGTCACAGCTGCCTACCTTTTCTACAACGGTACCGAAAATGGATTCAACACAGCTTTTTCCGCCTTCCTGTCTATTCCATCCACTACATCTAATCTCGGACCACTAAGTTATTTGGACGTATCGAACTTCCTTGCCGATTCCGTCAACGCGAGCAGTCACGGACAATTATTCGGCGCAAAAGTCCTGGATGGTGAATCCACCTCCGAAGATCTGTACCTGCAGACTTTTCGACTTTTCACGAATTTCAGCCAGACATTTGCATCACAGCTCGATTCCGCTGTTCTTGCCTTCACGCCTGTGTTGGATCATCAAATCATGATTGGCCGTGAACGAGGTGGAAATGCCATTGACCCGCCTCTTAGTGGTGGATACAATGCAATTCAATTCCAACTGACACTTCCGTCCGGTGTTGCAGCGATATCTGAAGAGATGGAGGCTGGAAGGCAGTTCTTTTTTAGCCAGTAAGCAATTTGACCACTGAATTTCCTTCTGAGTCTTAGCCTTACCTTCCCGGATTCTATTCATTAAGAGCGCCAAGTTCGCCTGGATTCCCGTTATACATTAATGAATGTGATGCAGAACAAGATGTGTTTGAAACCTATGGTGGGTTTGAATTTTTGAAGAATACTTACAAAAAGTATGATCCTACACGGTACGTGCTGCTTCATTGCTAATCTTGTCTTGAAATTAATAAATATTTAACATTCAGGTTTAACTTGAGGCACATGCAAGGTCCTAGGGGATTGTAGTAGTGTATCCACGCTATCATGTATCATGCCATCTGATTTCTGCATTATACTATTACAAGTATGATATATATACAGTACAGTCTCTCTCTACAATTTTGCGTTATGTCAAAGACAGTGATGCAGAATGAAATTCGATCGGAAGCAGTAAATTACACTTGCTTGCAAAACAGTTACATTGTATGTGCACCACACGCAATAAAATTTTACGATGGCTTCCTGCTACTGACGAGAGTGGGATTCGAACCCACGCCACGAATGACTAGAGGTTAGGAAGGAACCTAAATCTAGCGCCTTAGACCACTCGGCCATCTCGCCTACAACGCCGACCTTTCATTTCCGCTGAAACACGAGAGAGCAATATTGCTTGAAGTCTGGAGAGATTATCATGATACATAGAGCTATGTACTTACAATGACATACAACGAGAGATACCTACAATCTCCCAAGTAAGCTTACAAATTCGGACTGTCTATAATTCTATATTTAAGTCTCCACTAGGAAGTACATGTACACTGGGAGGTTAACGATACAGATTGTCCTTTTCCAAATTCATTCTAAGCATAACCGAAGGATTCCACATGCAAAGTCACACTAGCCCCTCCTCTTAACACACTCATTGGGCCAGCGACTGGAAATCTGAGTCCGCGACGAACAGCATTGGCAATAGATTGAGACCCGCAAACTGCACAAAAAAGTACTTCATGAGCTTTTTTGTGCTTGAAATTCAATCCAGAAACAGACTTACCTGAGACTGACATTGATCCTCCTCTAGTTCGCTCGGCCTCGTCAAATAATACCTCAGAAAATGGCGGGCGTCCTTCGGAGAGATTGACATTGGAAAGGCTTAGCAGTGAAGAAGCGCTTCCTGGCTTCTCTGTGACCGGTGAGCTTTCCTCGTTGGTAGATACGGTTGAATGTGTGGAATCCGCATCCCAATCAGCTGCGCGCGCAGGAATAGATGTCCCAGTCACATATATCTTGATCTCGACTTGTAAAGATTTGGGAGTCATCATCAGGGCATTAAG
>JH814855.1:83354-95335 GCA_000296255.1 Omphalotus olearius VT 653.13
ATACTGCAGTGGGGGATCCAGGAATAAGAAACTTACTTCCGTCACGCATGCTCCATATGAACACAGCTCGTTGACATACACTCTTTCCGTTGCGCACTTGTCTAATAACACTTTGTTAGTGGGAACGACTCTGAAAATAGAAAATTCTCATACTCAATCGTGTCTAATAATAATGGAAGAGTGTGTGATACTCCAGAGCCACCTTGCTTCGCGGTTAGATGTAGATCATTTTGACTTATACAGTCATGAAACTTACCCGCTACAAACACCGACGTATTGTATGATGTAGTATCAGGCGAGAATCCATATGGCCCATCGACATAGACTTTGACAGTGCTTTTATTTTGAGCGACGACAGCCAAATGCTTCGTGAACCCTTCCTGAACATTGATCAAGAAGACCAGCTCCTTCCAATATGAAATAGGTGACTCCGTAAGGTCGTTCCGTGAGGCTTGAGACTCGGACGATGAGCCAGATGCAAGTCTGACCTCCTTTGAGCTCATGTGCGAGTCATAGCTGGCGATTGTGAAAGGATGAGCTTCAAATGGAAGAAGAGATACTCCTGGTGTGATGAGATATCCAACTTGACCGGGAGACCAATGGAAGTGAGATGGCCTTTTCAGTGTCAGGCGAACAAGCCGAGGGGTCAGCAGTTCAGTGGTGGCATCAAGAGAACTGGCTTTGGAACCAATGCCAAAGTACAGATGGTTGAAAATAACAACACGAAGGAAACGTATTGTCCGATCGAAGCCCCAGATAACAAATGAAGGCCAGATATAAACATCGAACCTAAATGAAATCACCAACGGTTGGTTAATGGGGGCATGCACAGTGTGACAACGAACATACATGAATTCCTTGGTATGGGTATAAGCTCCGATGAGGAACAAACTGATGAAAAAGTAAGACATAGGCTCGCCGTCAACCCATGAGGTAATACTTACAGTGCTAGGGTCATGTGCACATAGAAAAAGACTTCATATGCTCGCGCACGTACCGGTCGTGCAGAGACGATAACCAAGCTTGTAAGACATGTTGCCGCGAGTATACCAAGACGAAGCCATGTTTGGTCCAGTTCCTCAGAAACCCTAAGCATGTCATCAATACGGGAATCGTTTTCAGATAGAATATACACCCCTACCCGGCATGTATCTAAATGACCGTGTCAAACTTTATTCTAGCTATGTTGCGATTTCACGTACCTTAGATCCAGCATGAACCCACATCAATACAAATACCACACGAGCAGCCATACGATGAAGGTAGTTCAACTTGATCCCATGTCAGTATCAAGCAGTAACGATGCAACACAATTGCATTACATTTTCGTAGCTAACGCCAGTGAGAACTGCGAGAGTGCTCGAGCCGTCAGGTGAGTTGAGAACAATGCTCAAATCCCATGCTTACAAGAGATCACATTGTTCTTCGTTCCAAGTACAGTGATTAGAGGAAACTGGCTTGCAGTAATCGCACCAGCGCGGTTGCCCCAAAACGAGGCGTCAAGGATCCCGGCCGAATCAGTCGCTGTCAGAGAAAATTTTCATACTGAGTACGCAAAGATGACGGAATATGATGACAGGACCTCACCGTTGATGAATGTCCAGGTGAAAAGAGCGGCCATGTACATTAACGTGAGGATGACTTCCGCAAGGTTGAGCGAGAAGGAGCCGACATCGATGGTGAAGCGGAAGGCGATAATGCGATATAGATTGATGACGGCCAAGGGTATATTTCGAACCCTCAGTCCTCTACTAGGAGCGTGCGCGCTCTTTTCAAGGTCGAGAGACACGAGAGTACGTTTGAAGAATTTTCTGGATACAAAGGAGAGGAATTGACAGATAGCTACGAGAGCTATAAGACAAGAAAAGAACCACCACACTTCATGTGGGTAATCTTTTGTCCTTTCTATCCGTACGGCTCTATCGGGATCAGGTTGAATGGACGCGTAAACCGGCTCACCGAAGCTAGACGTTGTGTCAGAAGCCATTTCGTCTTTGGCGCGAGGAATGGGGTCTAGCGATTTGAAAGAGAAAGTAGCTGAATATAAAGGGTCCCGCCATACTCGTACATATCCGGACAAACTTACTGATTCATATCTAAAGCGAACTGAACGCTGATGGACTGAATGCGAACATGCGGATTGCGATGCCAGCACAATACGGCACCAGATGGACTTGCCAAAAATAATGTTGGTAGGTAAACGGATAATTTGAATGGAGAAAAGCCCTCGCTACGGTCCATGTGTAAGCCTAAATTGGACATGTATGTAAACCAAGAAGAAGTTTACTCAGAACTTCGATACCTCATAACATTGTTCTCGATCGTGATTGGCCCTCAAGCGAGTGGCTGTGATTTGATTAACTCTGTTCGAACGTTCAATTTACTGACAAAAGACATGTTTTTAAGGATACATACTGTTTTCTTGAACATAGGTTTTGCTGGAAGCGCAGCTCTGGTTTCCCTAAGAAGGAACTGCCTATGACGAAGTATTCAATACCTCGGAGTTTGAAGCATCATTGTGTATTCACCAGATCCCCGAGAGCAGTCTCGATATAAGGGCCACCTTCCTCAAAAGGGACTCTGATACACACACTTTTCACTGAGAATCATGTGTGATGACAGGCTGACTACAAATTGAGAAGTATTCTTCAAATGGTTTTCAAAGCCACGCCCTCTTTACTCTGCGTCTTGTGCTGGAGGAGTCGTTGCGTAGAGTGTGATGTAACTGTAGAATGTTGCTTCCTCGAACCAATGTCTAAAAGCACCCCGTTCTATGTTCAGGATATACCTTTAAAATTATCCTCGGTCCCGGTTGGCTTTCTGAAAGGACTATACTTGAAACTCACGAGGACGGATATCCAAGCTCGAAAGTAAAATTAGTTGTCTTGACCAGTGCCCACGAATCAATGAGGACCTTACCGAGAATTTACCCAGTATCATCCTTTCAAATGATGATTTGCCGGATATTCGTCCTTCGCTCCGAGTTTTAACCCGGACTTATCGAAGAAGATCTGAATAGGAAGTTCCATCAACGACTTCATGTCCTAAATGCGGACAAATGCAAGTTTCTTGATTGCAACCGTTGTCCACTCGCAGCAAGGCTTTAAAGTTGGAAAGTTTGAAATCGCCTTTTGGAGCTTCGACAGAAAAACCCGCAGTCAGTTGAATGAAAGATCATCGAAGGGCGAGGAGTGCGGCACCATCGGTGAATCCTGTGAGAAGCCAAGTCAATGAATGACCCTTGGTACAGACACAGACACGACGAGTTCCGTTAATCATTATCATCCATGGAACTTCATCGGTTGATGATAAGATCGCATCTTGGACTAACAAGCTCAAACCGTGCTATCTTTCCCCGTGAATGTAGCGACTCTCCGAAGTTGGGTCCACAGATTGAGTACTGTACGACGGCGAAAACGAAAATGCCCATTCTTCTATTGTCCAATCACAGATATCGCTCTATGTTCGGGTGGTGGCGTCTCCCTTCAAGAAATACCTCAGCATGCAGTCGCTCAGCCCCGATAAGATTCCAATCCATGCTCGTACATACCTTTCATGTAGATATCCATTGATTCTGTCAATTGTCCGCATGGAGATGCCCAAAAATTGCACGAATAGTAAATCTCCGTTGTGTAAAAACTACGACGGTCGTGGGGTTGGAAATCACAGGCAAGGGTACAAATCCAAGCGAAATCAAGAAAGGTCAGCGCTCTTACCCGGACGCAGTACAGATACTGGATGATCTTACTGGATCAGCCCGGTGTTGTAGAGTGCTTTCCTTCTGATGGACAAATCATTGGACCACTGGACATCGAGTCTCCAAATCTGCAGATTACAACCGAGAACGTGCCCTAACGTGCAACTGCGGAAGGGGGTCCACCGTCTATTGCTTCAGAAAAGCTGTGGAGCATCCCGCTAATTCATGATTTCCGTAAGTAGACTCGATCGACTATCATCCCGTCTAAAAAATTCTGTCTGCTTACAGAATTGTAGGCGCCGAGCAGCAGTAGAAAGGCCCTGAGTTGGAAATGAATAAGTCTTGCTCAGAGACTGTATGAAAATTACCAAATACTTTCGATTCCTTTGTAAGAAAGCGTGAAGTAATGCGATTTCCTCTCGGAAAACGATATTCTAGGGGGTGACAGATCAAAGTTTGTCAAAAGCAATCTCGTATTAGCATGACACAGAACAGCTTGCGATACGTAAACTTGTATCGTAATGAACATTACCATATGCTCGCTTACTGTACATGCGCTCAGTAGCCTGCGGGCTTAAATACCGCAACCAGACAAGAGATACGAATAAACGCACTCATCTGTGCTGTCCAGAGTATGCATGTCTTGGCCAGGACGACGAGCGCATGCGCTTAGTCTGGACTTGTTATCACACGCATTGGCAACGATATGACGGCGCTGTACACATGGACAAGGCGATACATAGACAAGGGCGATAGCAAAAATATGTCTGTTTTGTTCCAAGCTGCTTGAAAGAAGAAACGAAGATGAGATACAGAAGATCCAGTGAAAATCGCATTATGAGCACCTTCAAAGTGTTGAAGTTTCTGGATTCTTTTATGAAACATGTGTATGATCTGACCTGCTTACGGTCCGTGAAGAAACTAATCACAAATAGATGCGGAAAGGTGAACGTACAAGCGGAATGAGATTGGGTTATCTCCATGAACAGCATGCTCATTCTTTACTATTCTTTTTTCGTTTCTTCTTCTTTCCTCCATCGCGTGCCTCTTGCACCTTCGCCTGTCCAGCATCCTTTGCAGTTGGGCCTGGGCCTTCCTGACTCTGATCCTGTTCATCATTATCTTCTCTAGGTCTTTTCTTCTGAATGCCAGTCGATTGAGACACTGCAGGCGACGATGCAATCTGTGTCGTATTTGGAGGTGAAGTAGTAGCAAGATCGGCAGCGGGAGCTGGTACAGCAGCAGCAGACGCGATGTCTGAATCGTCCGGTTGAGGTTGTCCCTCAAAACCTTCTGGTATAATCAATTGTGGCTCGGAAAAGACTGCTTTGAAGGTTTTTCGTGTCTCTAATGAAACAACGTCAGCGAAGAAGTGGCGTGAAGAGAGAAGGATACTCTTACGAGCCCGCAGGACCACCGACTTGGGCGTACTCGTTGACGCGTGATGGGCTCCATCCTGAGGAAGCCCGAGAAGTGTAATCCTTACGAACGGGTAAGAAAAAGCCATGCGTGACCATATAATCACAGAAACTCACAAATTTGCCACGTCTCTTGGTGCTCTCAAGTCTGCCTGAGCAACGACACCTCCACTAACCAACAACCCTTTTCCTTTCGTGACGCGTGCTAATTCTCTGGCCGCAGCCCACCAGTTTCGTTTTGCACTTCCTCCATTCGCTTCTGCAGCCCCAGCATCGAGCAAAACCGCCTCACTCTCTCCTCCTAAACCTCCGACATAGTTGATCTCGAAAACTGCTCCGTTCTTTATAGCGGTGCGAACGAGCGTGTGCTTCAGGTGGAATGGAAGACGAGGAAGGGTGAGGGGTAAGGATATGATATGGACGGTCAGAGGAGATGGTAGCGTGTGCGTTAGGCATGCCAAAGCAAAAGTTGCTTGATTTGTTGGAATCAGGCTAAGGAGGTCGTAAGAATTGAAGTAGGCTGTATGCGCGTTAATCTGAAATATTTATTCAGAGGGAATCCAGTGAATGATGAAAATGCTTAACATACCAATCCAAATCCTTTCTCGCTGTCCTCATCAAGGATAATAGAAAGCCTTTTCAGAAACACGATCCCGTTTCTTTTCTTCAACTGCGCGAGTAAACCATCCAGTACATTAACATGTATCTTTGGATCAACTTTTTTGTGAACCGTTTGATTGAATGCAATTACAGTGTATCCTACTTTCGTCTAATGAGAAAAAAAAACGACCTTTCGTCATTTTTCAATGAATGACTCACAGTGAATTAGGAGGTCCAAATGTGCATCGATGGCGTTCAGCTGAGCAGCCGAGAACTGAGGAGAACTAGCGTTCTGGGGCTGCTTCCCTTTCCCTTTCTTTGACGATGCAGCTGAAGATGTAGAAGGAATCGGTACATTCAAGTCGAAGAACATTGAGGAAAACTGCAAGTCCTAAACTAGGGTTTCTTTGACTTGGTCCTTTACGCGCCCCAACGCTCTGGGCTAGCAACCTGCTATAGTCTATAGTGTTTGTAGTCCATATACTGATACATACGTGATGTATCTGTGTATTCAAACGTCCAAACTGAGTGTAGCTCCGGCTCCCTCGGAATATCCCACAAAGTTAACAGTCTTGCCATCAGCTGGCAATGATTTTAACAGACAGCAGGAGGTCGGTATTAATTGCTAGCGGCTGGAGAGTCCACAACAGGTGCTCTACATACTTCACGCCTGTCATACTGAAAGAGAACAGCGTCCTCGCACAGAAAAGGCGAACTGTCTCGTTTTTTGCTCGTGCACTGTAACCTGTTACCCTCCAGAACAGGCTTGCGCAGCTCCGCAGCAACATGTGTAAGGGTAAGACTAAAGATAAGAGCACGATCTTCACGATGGTTTTCGTCGTCATCCGTAATCCCGCGGTCAAAAATGCGCCAATTTGCCACCAATACGGAAAAAGCCTGAACGTCGCACAATCGGGTCCAGAAACAGGACCTATGGCAGTGTGTGGATAATGGATAGAATTTTCACCAAAGAGGGACATGCATTCGTTGATCTGCCTATTACAATCTTTGACAAGTCCTTTCGCGCAAAGCGACGCATCATCGTTAGACTGCCACCTCTGAGTGACTCCGAGTCCACACCGCGTTCCAAAGTCCGTGTAATTAGGAGAATTCATGAATTCCGTGCGACAACTGACCCTAAAAATCAAATTCAAGTTCAGAGTTCAGAAAGCTGTGAGGGCTCGTCACCCTCCGACAGCGATGTAAAGGACCTCGTACCATTCGACGAGCGGTTCTCAGTGTGAGAACCGAAGGATTTCCAGAAACCTTCCTGATAGTCTTGTCCGGAGTAAGCGAAAGACCGTCTTCTGCGGATTCGTAATAATCATCCGGACCATCGTAAACCTCTTCTGACCCAAGGAGAAAAACCTTCATTTACTGCGTCGGTACTGCCCTGACACTTAGAACGTGCATTAACTCATGGAGGTACAGAAGCGTACCTTTCAATGAAGTGCAATTTGGACGGCCATTGTAGAACTTCTACAGCTTCAGCAGCAGCTGCATGATGATTCTGACTCTCGAGAACTTGACGTGGCCATAGAGCTCCTGCACACTTTCAGAACCATTCCTTGCGTCTTCGTATTGACACACTGCCAAGCATACAGGCTGTTGCTGGAGCTTGTGAACTTGAACCTTCGAACGTCAACTGCGTCCATTTCAACGAGCTTCCGAGAGATGAACTTGAAGACTTCTGCCAGGGTAGAAGAATCCGAGTCGCTAAAGGTGCAGATTGAGGTGCCAGATCAATGCATATTGGGGGGAGCCGTTTATTTTAATGAATTTGGTGGGGAAAAGAGCTCTAGAAGACTAGAGTCTAGTTCGTGAAGATTCTCAGGGAATTCTCAGAGTCGCAGAAATCCAAGGAAGAAAGGCACGTGACCGTGAAGCAGTCGCAACTCGCACTGCACGCTTGAACACTGTTCAGAACAGGCTTGAACTCGACGCTATTGCTAATTGTTCGCTCCAATGTGTCTCACTTCTTCTGTATTCTATCTCATCAGGCACTGAAATGCGGTCGTTCCTGGGCACCTTCATATGCGGGTGCCAGCCTTTTCAAGTATAAAGGCACCGGGCATGAACTTCGCCTAACTGAGTACGTTTATCTTGCTGTCAAAGCACTCTACAAGACCTACAGCAACCGAATGAGATTTGGGGTCCGAAAGATGCTCTGATGGTCTTCAGTTGAGTGGCTAACACTCTTAGTTCGCCACCTCTCTGACCTGCTGACCGTGTTATAACTCATGCATAGATGGCGGGGAATTGTGGCAGCAAAGCTTCGTTATAGAATTGCATTTCTCTACTATTGCAATTTAGAGAGCCATCTTCGTTCTGCGGTATTAATACTACCCGGGACTACAGCCATGCAACTCCATCGATTCATAAATCACAATTGTAATAGCTCCGTCTTTCCTGAGGTACGCTGCGGTCTACTTTGAACCATTTCTTGATGTTGAGGCTGCTGTAGAGGGTTCTAGCGACATATTCGTGCTGGATTCATGTAATGATACATCAGCGAATAGACGGCGCGCAGCCTCGACGATGCTTTTCCAGCAAGGCGAGCCGAATTCGATGCCGATTCATAGTCGTTCATCTTCAATATTTCCTTAGCGTACGGGGTCGCTTGGCATATTGCCCTATCGTGACCGTAGGACTCCAACGCAAGGCGAGATGGCCGAGTGGTCTAAGGCGCTAGATTTAGGTACTTCCTAAACCTCTAGTCATTCGTGGCGTGGGTTCAAATCCCACTCTCGTCAGAGATTAGATTTTTTGTTCACGCAATTGGTACGTGTGAGTACTAGTTGTTGTCCTTTTTTTCGCACAGGTTCAGTGCTGAATTTCTGTATATATGCTTTCAGAATTCCTTTGAAACAGTCTCATCCGTTGAAGCCTCTCCTTTGGTCAGGCCATTCTCTCCTGGCGTAGGGACGGAGCGTCCTTCGTATCTCTGGGAGTCTTGCCCTCTTTGCTGATAACGTGAAGCATACCTCTGGGCAAATCCGAACTTGTCCGAAGATACATCGCATTTCAATCGTGATACGCTAGTTGCTACTTGCGCGAGTCACCCCCGGTCGGCTCCCTTTCTGGGGGAGGTGGTAAATACTACGCGTTTCTACGTCAGATGGGTTCTCTCTATCGTGAATCGCGATATGGGGGGCCCCGGGGTCCCGTGTACACAGGATCCTCTTTTCGAGTAATCGTCCAGTTACGGTCGGCCCTAAAACCACGGGGTTTGTTTTCAGCATGGTGGAGGGTTCTGATTAGGGGGTTTGAGTTTCGTCAAAGATCATCGACCAAGATTGCGACATTGACAATGGCAATTCACCAGAACAGCTGTCAGCCAGAATCCGGTTCCTTATGGCTCATAAACTTGAAGCGAAACGCATTGTCTGGGCGACATTTGCGACATGCCAAATTGCAATTGCGCGAAAAAAAAAAATTGCTCTCACTTATCCGAACACTGCTGCCGTTGCATTCAGGGTCTAGATCACGTCTCGCATCTGAGTATATTCTGCTTTGGGGTTGAAACGTTGAAACGTTCGTTGACTCTTGTGAAGAAGTGGTGTTACAAAAGGAGAAAGTTTTTTGGCATAAGGCTGAGACCATGTGCTGAATCTCCCAGAATCCAACTCTTCATCTACTTACAAGTCATACGAAAGGCCGTTATAAATATAAGTATGTCGTTACAAGTACTTTTATCGTAGACCCTACATACGCAAAGATAGATTAGACCCTGTAAGAAGTCGAAAACTCATCAGAAATGACTCGTCGCGAAAGAAATGTCGAATTCCATTTTATCTTCTCCGATAAGATTTCTTCCTCTGGGCCCATCATATCAGATAACGTACTCCAGCGCCCGAGATCATATCTGATAAAGATTTTCTTGGAATTGAAATTCGACTAACACGCGATCGTTTACCGTAACAAGTCCGCCTAAAGAAAAGTTGGAAAAAAAAACAAATTGGACCATCTCCTTCAGCTTTCACCCGAGCACAATGTCACTGCTTCAGAAACTCGTGAGCGGCGAGATCTTGTTAGGAACCCCCTCCTTTCTGTACCTCTGTGATTTGGTTTTGCTACTGTTGTGGTACTTCTGAGTTCATGATTCCCGACGGAGTTGCTTGATCCTTTTTTTTTTCGACAAGTATCAATCTTCCTTCACCATGCGCGGCTGAGCTTCTTCTGGAATCGAATCGCTAAAGGCGTACATACTTATAAACGGAATAGTCAGAACGCAGCTTCATATCCCTTATCGCTGTAGTTGGACCTCAGCTGTTGGCTTCGAAGTGCCCTAGTTGTTCTTTCATCCAGCTCCACCACTCCAGAAGACCCAGTAGACATGGACGATCACCTGCTCACAACCGAGCTACCAACATCGACAGCCTCTCTCGATCATAGCCTACGTGTCCAGAGAGCAAAAGTGTATCCGCACGAAGTGTGGTATTTTCTCGCCTGCCTGATCGCTCTCGTTGCTGTCTTTCAAATCATATCCTATTCACTCGCAAAACTGTTCAGGCGGGGCCGTTTGGACAAGCTCAGTACCTCAGATGCTGAGAAGTCGGCGAAGAACGGTGGTGTTCCCAGCTCGAACAGGCGTTTTCGACTTCGAAATATACCGTTGGCGATGGTTAACTTGTACCGCGTTGTAGCCTTCCGCTTGACGGTCGACGTTGGATCGTTCTCGCTCAACGTTGCGGAATTAGTCCTCACCTTGATGTACATGGCCGCGCTTTACACTTGGGCTTTCATCAACAGTGCGTTGTTTACTGAACTCCCTTGTTTGCGTATCTTCTCTCTGCTAACTCGGATGCCTCCTAGCCAAGAATGTATCAGGACAGATGGACCCAAAGTATTGGAACAATCGCGCAGGGACTATCGCTGCGAGTCAATTACCTTTGATTACAGTTCTTGGCACGAAAAATAACGTTGTCTCCTGTAAGTAATCGATTCCCTAACGTATCATTCGAGGAACTAAAATCCCCTTCAAGGGATTACCGGAATCAGCTACGAGAAGGTGATTCCATCAGACCAGCCTCTTATCCATGTAAGCTCAAGGCCGACCTTGATGATCACAGTTGAACTTCCTTCACCGCATGTCTGCGCGAGTCGTTTTTGTCTTGCTATGGGTCCACGCCGGCGCTAGAGTACGTTGGCCCCGACATGTCTCCGTTTGATCCGGAAAAGTGATTGCTCACATTGTGCATTCCTAATACTTGTAGATAAGATCCGGGTAAGCCATTGATATCCTGATTCCATTTATCCTTGTACTCACGTCTAAATCAGGGTGCTGGACGATAGAGTCGAAATATGGTTCAGACTCGGCTGTACGGCGCTCGCATGCCTGTCGATATTGTGCGTCGTCTCCCTGCGGCCTATACGCGGTCGAGCATACGAGCTATTCTTCTATGTCCACATGATCACCGTTCTGTAAGATCGTTCGCTGTTGCCTGTGTTCTTTACCCTGACGGTTCTTGAAAGTCTGTTCCTTGTGGGCGCTTACTACCACACGAAAGAATTTGCGTAGGTGCACCGCCCGTTTCTTCGTGTGTTTTTTTCTGAGCAAAGTTATCTTCACTACCAGGTTCGAGACGTATGTCTGGCCATCCATGGTTGTATGGGGTTTCGACCGGGCAATACGCATCCTACGTGTGGTCATCTTCAATCACCTGTACTTTGTGTCCGGATCTCGATCCAAATCCCTCGACGCCACCGTTGAACTGCTCACGCCACATCTAGTCCGTATGACTATGAAAAGGCCTAACCATTTCCACTGGTCTCCGGGACAAGTCGCCTATCTCATCACGCCAGAGGTGTCTACGCTTCCTTTCGAAGCCCATCCTTTCACGATTGCCAGCTACAATTCGAGCATGAGTACGAAGGAAATCACGTTAGAGTCCCAGCCAGATTCTTCTCCTCGGTATTCGCAGGAGAAAATGGAGGAATGTCCTATTGCGTATTGGAAGAAGGTGGTTTTCCTTATCAATGTTCGAGAAGGCTTCACCAAGCGCCTAGCGGACGTCGCGACGAAGCAAGGCACGGTCAAAGTCTACATAGACGGTCCATACGGGGTTTCGCCAGATGTTAGCCTGTATGACACAATGGTGCTTATAGCTGGTAAGCTTCCAAGATATAATTCGAAGAAAACTTACCTATAATACCGGCAAGGTGGTTCTGGTGTCTCTTACACTCTTCCTTTGTTTTTGGAAGTAATCGAGTAAGTTGCGCCTGTCTTAAGACAACGACTACCAACTGAATTGTTATATCAGGGC